>VKHI01000267.1:16040-27433 GCA_015145745.1 Poterioochromonas sp. DS
GGGATCAAGGAAGTACAAAACTCCCAGTAAAACTCTCGGGAAGGAGGGATAAGGCAGGAGATACGAACATGATCACAATTAATGCGAGCATTTGAAGAAGACAAAAGGAGTAAATCTTCCTCATTCCGAATTTCACTCCCAAATCCATCAATTATAATAGGATTTATCGTATCAGTATCTTCTGAGCTCATCAGTTGTGGTTTAAGACTTAATATCTGAAATAGTAATGTCTCAAATCCATCATTTTCTTCATATTCTAATTCAATTTCTTCAAAAGTGTCGAAATTTTCATCATTTCCTACATTACCAGAAGGTTTTCGAAGGTCTACAAACGATATAAGTCGCAGCTTTACAACCATAATTGAGTAAGTTAGTCCAAGATTTAGATAACCTCAATAATCTTCTCGCGGAGGTTTTATCGCGAGTGTACGATACTGTACTATACTCGCGTTACACCGGGCTTCCTCATTTTCACATCAACCAACCCCCGAGTAGCGAGACATTGCAAGAAAGGAGACTGAAGTGTCATTAATTTATCGAATAAGAGAAAAAGATTACAAGATGAGTAAGAAAGGGAATCATAGTCATCATCATAAAGACCATAAAGGTGATCATAAAGGAGATCATAAAGATCATCATAAAGACAGGAAGAAGAAAACCCCTAATTTCAATCAAATGACAGGGCAGCTTACTGCATCCCAGATATCATCACTCGAACAAATGAGACATGATAGTGAACCATCAGTATCCAAATATGTTCATAATCCTGAGAAAGTCACAGTTGCCGCTGCTGAAGACTTTCTCGCAGATTTTGATGATGTTGACATTGATCTAACAGCGGAAGAGTCCAATGCACCTTTCTCCTTTCTGAGCGAAGTTGTAAAGCAGAAATTAGAATTGAAATCACTTTTCCCCGAGGAATTTAATAGACCTCAAGTAACTACTATGACGATCACTGATATTCATAATGCCATCCATTATGAGGAAGATGCAACTGAGATTGAAGCATTTGAAGAAAAACAACGTCAAATTGCTGAAAGAAAACTTTTAGAATCCATTATTGAGAATGACGCACCAGCTGCGGAGCAAGAGGAGGAAGATGAAGAAACTTTAAAAAAGATTGAATTAAAGCGACAAACGTCAGCAGAGAGGATAAATGATTTAAATGCTCTTGTCAGTGCTTCAAGTAGTACTTCTGCAACTCCAAGATTGAGAAAACCTCTCCTTCATATGACTAGTACGGGTTTAGAGTGGGTGAGTACCAAGAAACTCTCTGCTGCTCATTATGAACGTCTTCGTCCCAACCTTGCCATTCCTTACCCTTTTGAATTAGATGAATTTCAAAAACAAGCTGTTATGAGATTAGAACGACATGAGCATGTATTTGTCGCTGCTCACACATCTGCTGGTAAAACAGTGATCGCAGAATATGGCATCGCACTCGCAAGGAAAAATAATAAAAAAGCAGTTTATACTTCGCCTATTAAAGCCCTGTCCAACCAAAAATTTAGAGACTTTAAGGATAAGTTTGGTGCAGAAAATGTAGGTTTATTAACTGGTGATGTTAGTATTAATCCTGCTGGATCGTGTTTAATTATGACAACGGAAATCTTTCGTTCCATGCTGTATAAGAGTAATATGGGTCAAGCACACGGGAAAGGAAAGGGTAAAGTCCAGGCATCAGTTACTGATGATATTGAATATGTCATTTTCGATGAAGTTCATTATGTCAATGACATAGAACGCGGTGTAGTTTGGGAGGAAGTTATTATTATGCTTCCGCCAACTATTACTTTGATTTTTCTCTCCGCGACCACGCCCAATGCGGCGGACTTTTCTGATTGGATTGGAAGAACAAAGCAAAAAACTGTTCACCTTATTTCTACGAATAAACGTCCTGTACCATTGCAGCATTACCTCTACTATGATCAAGAAGTGGTAAAGTTGATGGATGGAGATAAGGACTACTATCCTACTGCCATCTCCCAGGCTGAGAAGAAGATGAAAGAAAAACTTAAAGCAAAGCAGCAAATGTCTGAAGAAAACCAAAAAATGGCAATGGAAAGAAATATGGAAAGAGCTATATCGCAAGTGGAAGCAATGGGTATAAAAGACCCTAAACAAAAACAAAAAATCGCTCAGCAGATCTATAACGAGAATTTTGCTACTCCTGCTCCTGGGGGCGGCGGCAGAGGTGGAGGAAGGGGCGGTGGCAGAGATGGTGGTCGAGGAGGTGGACGGGGAGGAGGCGGTGATGTTGTGAAGAGATCGTCCAATCCTATTGGAGGAAGCAAAGAGCAATGGAATGAGTTGATTCAAATTCTTTTTGATGGAGGAAGAGAAGCGAATGGCGGCCTCGGAGAGATCATGTTTGGAGTCGGTAAATCTCAAAGAGTTTTAACGAAGGAAGCAAGACAAGAGAAAAATAACATGTTAGTTCCTTATGATAAATTACCTGAGAGTCTGCGCAGTCAAATGACAAGATCGGAGTATGAAGCAACTGAGTATCGAGCTCATGAAGAGGAGTTAGAAAATAGCGACTTTGGTCTCCTGCCTGTAGTTGTTTTCTCCTTCTCGAAGAAACGTTGTGAGGAATGTGCTGATCATCTGAAAGGTCAAGATTTCTTAACACAAAAGCAGAAAGCATATGTTAAGAAAATCTTCCATGAGAATGTTAATGGTAAATTATCTGCGGCAGATAAAGAATTACCGCAGATTCGGCGATTAAAGGAGATGTTAGGTCGCGGAATTGGTATTCACCATTCAGGATTATTACCTGTGTTAAAGAAGATTGTTGAAATATTATTCTCGGAAACATTAGTCAAAGTTCTTTTTGCAACAGAGACCTTTGCTATGGGAGTGAATATGCCAGCAAAGTCTGTTGTTTTCAATGGTTTACAGAAACATGATGGAAGAAAGTTCAGAGATCTTTTACCTGGTGAATATATTCAAATGGCAGGACGAGCGGGTCGAAGAGGTTTAGATAAATTTGGTACTGTTATTATTACCGCATGGAATGAATTACCTGATGAACCAATGATACGTGATATACTTGTTGGACGTCCAACATTATTAACATCACAATTTCGATTAAGGTATAATATGATATTAAATCTCGTTCGTACATCATCCTACCAACAAAAGAAAGGTAATAATGATGGGAAAGGAGGTAATGGAAGTGTTGTGACAATCGAAGATATGATGAAAAACTCTTACATAGAATTTGCTAATCAAAGAAACTTATCGAATAATCAAATTGGTAATAAATTACAACAATATCAAAAATATGTAAGTTATCTTGAAACCATCTCTTTTTATCTTTCAGAAGAAGAACAAAATGCATTAATTGTTAGTGATCATGAATTAGAACAACGTTTGCATTATTTAGAGAATATTAATCAAGAAAGTGAATTATTTCAACATTGTTTATTATCTTATTCATCCATATTACAATATTTAATGAGATATATTACTGCACCAACATTAAAAAGAAGATTTCAATTAAATGATTTCTTTTGTTATGGTCGAATTATTATATGTCAGAATTCTTTTACTGGTTCACCTGTCTTTGGTGTGATTGTTTCTGATATTGTTACGACAACGAAATTAGAGAAATTTCATAATTCGAATGTGAATCGTCAGGGCAATCAGAAGAGAGCGATGAATGTTACGGAAGTGAGTGCTTTTGCTGCTTCGAGAAATGCATTACTCGGACAATCATCGACCACTGCAACTACTAAGAAAGAAGCTACTCCCGCTGCGTCAGTCAAGATTACTGGTCAAGGGTGGGAGGATGATAAAGTTTGGGTCTTGTGTGTTGTGGGTGACGGAGAATTACCTGAATGGGCGGAGAAGAAGGAACCTGTCCACCTAGATTCTCTTGACATGTCAACCATTACAGAACCTGTATATGGGCAATCTGAATATGGCAGCTACATTATTGTAAAAGTTGCCATTAAGGAGATTGCAAATACTTTATCTCCTCCTCTTGTTCCTCAACCCGCCCCTAGCCATCAAAAATCCAAAACTCAAACTACAGTCAAAGCAAAAGCGATGAATACTTCCTTCATTGGTGGTGCCGATATCCCATTAAATGAATTAATCTTAGAATTTATTCTGATGATCTCACCTTTTACTGGTGGTGACAGTAGTTCGAGTACATCACAGCTGTTCACTGATTTTATGAGAGAATATGATATAACACAGGTTGAATTTATTGAATTACAATCACGTTTAATCCATCAAATGAGTGAATGGTTAGAAGTTATGAATTTAGCCAAATTTACGCAAACTTTCCAACAACAATCATCCTCTCCTGATGATTATTTTACACCACAATATTATCATCGTAGTCGATTATATCCGATCGTTTGCCGTATTAAACAATTAAATACGAAGATTGAAACCATGCAACATATGTTATCCGAGGAAAACTTATCATTATTCCCAGAATTTCAAACACGTAAAAGAATATTACAATCATTAGGCTATTTAGATCCAACCAAATCTAATGATGTCATCACGATTAAAGGATTAGTATGTTGTGAATTAAATGCTTGTAATGAATTATTAGGTACAGAGATATTATATCATCATCTATTAGATCTATTAGAACCAGCAGAAGCTATGGCAATGCTATCCTGTTTAGTCTTCCAAGAAAAGAATACATCAGGTGAAAGTATCTTATTAAGTCCAACAATGGAAATTGTGAAACAAGAGATTATTAGTATATTATATCAATTAAATACATTACAAACATTAGAAGGAATTACAACTGATGAAATTGATACAACTGGTAATAATCCAGAAAATCCTGATGAAATAACATCAATTAATAGTTCGAAAGTTATTGTTAATTTTGGATTATGTTTTATTGCTTATCAATGGTGTTGTGGTTTATCATTACAAGAGATTATGAAAAGTTGTGAATTACAAGAAGGTGCAATTATTCGTTCAATGATGAGATTAGAAGAATTAGGACGTGATATACAGAATGCTGCCAAGGTGATGAGAGATCGATCATTATATGAGAAAATGGTGAAAGGATGTAAATTAATTAGACGTGATATTATTACTGCAGCATCTATTGAGTAATAAATTGAATTCAAGAAAGAAAACAAAAGTTATTGGATTGGCAGGAAGTAAGAAAATGTGAATGATGAGGATGAAGTAAATTATAGTTCTTCTTCTTCGCACGATAGTAGTCGCGCGAGAGCTATTTTTTCAATGAGTAGGATTCATGAGATTTTAATCATAATAATTACAAAATACACAAAAGAAATTCAAACAAAAAGGATAAAAGAAATAATGAGAAAGAAAAACAATGAGCTATCAACTATTCTTATATAAAATACAAAATACCAAAACTTAAGATACAAAATACATAAATGAACCCCAAACATGTCTTTCCTTCTCTCTATTTCATGTATGGATTCAAGACAACATCAGGTAGAATACAGCTTGGTTTCTCTCGAATGTTCTCTAACATATTCAAAACATTCCTTTGAAAGGTATTAATATTCACTTCAAAACCACTTGATTTGCTATGTTTTTCATCTATTTCTATTCTTTGATAGTGTATGCCCATACGACGGGCCATATTACCAAAACCACGGATATGAAAGAATTCTCCTTGAGGGAAGAATTCAACAACACCACAACAATATTGCGACCCAATCGACATGAGGTTTAAATGAGCTATACCCGCACCATGAGTACCAATCAGAATACTAACATCTGACATAAATTTAATCTGTGCTTCATAAGATCGGAATTTTTCAAAGTCTTGTGTTATAACCTCAATTGGTAAAGGGAAATTTAACGAGGCATTGTTGGCAATTTGTTGAAGTGATAATTCCAGGGCATCAATGTTTTTAATGACTCGCGAAGAACGATAATTCCCCCACATGTTCTTGGTATTATTACGATTAATCAATACAACCTTCACTGCCTTCGGGCAAAAGGACCGCGCTTGAACAGAATTTGTGCTATCGTTCTTAATCATTGTATTCTTAGGAAAGAGACCCATGGATCGTCTGACATGGACGTTAAACCGTTGGAAGAGAGTTGAAGGCCCAATAAAAGAGCAAAGAGCATCAACATTCCATTGCTGCCAGACAAAGCCTCGTACTGGAAGAGAAGGAGTAATTAACTTTTCAAAACAAACAGTTTGCCCTTTTTGAGCAAATGGATATCCTCGTAAAACCTCTTTAAAATGTAGTTTATAAATATAGAAAAATTGATTAATCACATCATCCCAATTATGATATGATTTTAATGAATCTATTGTCATGAATCGCACTTCTTTCATATTATGAGCAATACCTTCCAGCCATGAAAGTAACCAAACATTCATAATATCATTGAGCGTATGAGCAAGGTTCATAACAATATCATGACTGAAAACAATGGTAACACCAGGAAAATAAACATCACATCGATCAGAGGATGAAAGAGTAGGAGAGAAGAGGTGATCAAGTTTGAACTCTGGGATGGTAAAGTCTGGGTTACTGTTACAAGGGATGGTAAGGAAGTTCTTGTACCACTTTCGAGTTGAATCATAACCGTTAGGGTCTTTAATACGTTCAAAGGCACTGAAATTCAGTTGAGCATGAGTAAAAGTACAATATTTCTCTTGAATTTCATTACGATAACATTCAACACGTGCTTCATTCTCAGAGGTTGCAACTTTCCCAAAACCTGATTTTTCAGGAGAAAATAATTGTTTAATACTTGGATATTGTTCAAATGAACAAGCTTCCTCTAAAACCTTCGTATTACGCCAATTAATAACATGCTCATCTCCCCAACTATCAGCACAGGAAGGATTACCACCAGTAACATTCACATTATTACAACTAAGTGCTTCAAATTTCTTTCGTGATTGACCATCATTTAAATTACCCCACGACTTTCCAACGATTACAGCACCTTTTTCAGGATCCAATGCATTTTTACACCATTTATACTCCTCAGGGGAAAGAATAGGATCCTCCAATCGGTTTTGAATTGAGTATGGGCAAATATTCACGTTCAAACAATCACCTTGATTGAGGAAAACTGGTTGTTTTGTGGTGACTGGGGTACTCAGTTGCTGTGATGACACTGGTTTAGTTGCTCGCTTCCTTGTCAAGAGTTGTTCTTTCTGTTGTATTTCCAGAACTGGTTGTTTGCTGGATAGTTGTGGTTCTTTCTTCTCAGACGTACTACTTGCAACAACTGTTGTATGCTCTGTACGAAAAGGATTATGAGTAAGAAGAAGATAGAGAGTACTGAGGAGGAAGACGACTGAAAGGAGAATAAGGACGAGGCGAAGATTTTTCATTTCTTCATCTCCAGAAAGATCAAAAGTTGCTATAACAAGAGCCAAGAGCCAAGTCCTTCTAAACGAGAGTCCCTCCAAATCACACATTCCTTCTCACAGATAACTTGAATTCATAAGTATTCTGAAAGGGGGACAAGGCTATTCTATTCCTTACGAATGAATGGATATTGAAAAGGACGATTTTGTCAAAGGTAAGTGAATTATTTATTATCAAAAATGATGATGTATCTTTGTATCGAAAGTAACTAACAAAGAGGACTGCTCGGTTTGTATGTTTGTACGTGAATAAGAAGAAATAAAAAGTTTAAAAAAGAAAATCAGAAGCAGCAAGAAGTAGAGAACGCCCGATTTTGCTTTAGCTACTGCTATTGCCAGACCCATAGAGTGAATGATTGATTCATTCATGGTACTGTACGAGAACATAAACAAGTAACCATAGCAATTCTCAATACAAACGCCAATCAAAAAGGATTTGATGGAAAAACGATCAAAGAAAAATAAAATATCAAAAGTAATAAAATCAGGCAGTAACCATCCCAAACACTAATGGAGCAATTTTGTGTACTTGTGTATTATAAAGTTTAAATGAGCATCTTAATAATAAACTTATAATAATCAAATCAATGTTCCTTGATACTTTTGAAGAAGAAATCAATACGCCAGCGACCCTCTCCAAATCTCAAACCTCCGAGCATAAATCACCAACAAACGAAGGAATTTACGGGGATAATTTCAATAATCTATCTCGAAATAATTATTTTCAGTCAGTTGTGCAGTGCTGCTTCAATGAAATTTCCTCCAACTTTTCACTCGAATCTTTGTTTTTAATATCTTCTGATTCCCTTGATTACAATGAGAGGATTCGAGTATCTTCCCTGTATGAGATCACCGTAGGCACCACAGGCTGAACAACAATCACTAGAGCGCCAGCCTCATAGGTAAGTGTAGCTGAGCAAACTCAAGACAAGATGGTTTTCACTCAACTCTGCTTGTAGTGTGCAGCGTTAATCAGATTAACTGGAGATAATGTCGCTCGTCACTTCCACCGTAAAATTACTGCCATTCAAGATAAAGAGACTTGTTTTCATCACCAAGTAATGACTTAGATAGGTGCAATCAAGTTCGAAAAGGTACAAACGTAAGGGGAACTTAGACACTAGATTCTAGGAATTTGCGTAATTATGACAACCGTCAGAAAATTGAAGAAAAAAGAACAGAAGTGAGTCGATGTTTTCTGTAAGTAGTATATCTCGATATAGTTCACATCAAATCAAATACTTATGGACTATTCATCTCATTGCCTAACTCCTTATCAAATGATCATGTCTTTTTATTGAGTCTTTTCAATGTATTCATCATCTATCAATTAGCGGGAAAGAAGGTAAGATGTGTAGACCCAATTTTCCTGCCCGAATTTTCGAAAATTCGGGTGGGCGGCCTTCTCGAAATTTACGTGGGTTGTCAAGTAGTAGGTGCAGCACAGTGGTGGAAATGAAAATCCCGTTAATTGGCAACACTCTGTGAGAGAGAGATTCACTTACTGCCATCTTCTTGTTGTGACCACCATCATCATAATTGAAATCAAAACGATCAAATAAAACAAATAAAAACAAACCACGAAATAAAACCTTCCAATACCTCCTCATACACACAAGTCCTTGCTATTGAATAGAATAATTGTTTTCTCCATTCCTTTTGCCCTTCAGTTTATTCTCCTGTTCCTCAGAACCATCATTTTTGTGGGTTTTAGTCTGATTCTTTTTTTTTTTCCCCCTTGAAAGCAGTTTCTTTTTTTGTGTGTGCGAATCAATGAATGCAAAGGAGCTTAGGTCGTTGTTTATTGGTGATTTGTCTGTTCATTGTACAGAGAAGGATATCTATGCAGTGTTTCAGTCGTGTGGTCCAATTGAATCGGTGAAAGTAAAGCAAGCTTTCTCCCATCAAAGTCATTCTGCATATGGCTTTGTGACTTATATGACTGTGGAGTCGGCGCAGAGAGCTATGGACACTTTGCAAGGGGCTCTTCTATTAGGAAGACCGTTAAAGTAAGAATCGCTCTATGCTTGGTTCCACCAATTCTTATCTTGCTTTGTAGAGTTAACTGGGCTCAAAGGAATGTTGGAAAGAGATTACGACCAAAAGATCCTACAGAGTCGCTTCGTACTGCACAGATTCATATCAGCTATATTTCTCGTCAGACGGATGCAGTAATCTCTGAATCTTCCCTAAGAAGTTTGTTTTCTCAGTTTGGTGAAGTTGTCGATGTTACCATTAAAAAGTCCCAGTTTGATCCGGTAAGTATGACGTTGAAAGTTTATTTTTCTTCTGATATCTTATCTTCCATCCTCTATTTTCACAGCGCCTTTGTTTGCAGAATGGGTATGGTTTCGTGCACTACCCGATGAGTTGGGAAGGTGTTCTCTCTGCTTTAAAGGCTATTCAAGTGATTCATCAAGTGACGATTGGTCCAGTTACGTATGATAGTACTCTTAGTTCATCTTTGAGAGCAATCATTGAAAGTGATCCTTACCTCTGGGAAATTTGGCAAGGGTTTAGAGAAGCAACTCCGCCTGAGGCTCCTGGATTTTCCACTCGTTTACCGCAACCCTTGGAACATAATAATGACGGAAACCCTGTTGTTCCAAGTCCTTCCACCCATAGTATCTCCATGGCACCTAGAAATGCGGTTTATGAAGAACTACCGTCTTATCAAGAACATTCGCAAAAGCAATACTCTGTCGTGACTCCACCGCCTCCAAGGCAAGAAACACAAGCCTTCTCCACCTATTTCCAACCAACAAAGGTCCCGAATACTCCCTCATACAGTGTTCAACCACCTTTGCAACCTTTATCATACTCTCGGGAATTGAGCTTAGGCACTTATCCTCCTTTTGAGATCGATGACAGCAGATTTTCGACTTCAGCATCAGCATCAGCATCGATTTCTAATATGCCAATGATGCCAAATATGCCACCAATTTCTTCATCTTCATCTTCACCTCCTATGTCATCCTCGCCGATGGATATGATGATGATGAAGTCAGAATATCCGATGTTCCCTCCACAACAAAGATAAACTTTAGAAAAACAACGGTTAGACAAGACAAGAAAGCATGAAGATAAGAGAATGGTTGGTATTTTAGATTCTTCTTCTTCCTCTTCTTAAACTTTTCTATCTCATTTCCTATCTTGAAACAAAAAACCTTTTTTCCCCTCCTTTCTACTTATTTCTTCTATTTTCTGCTGCGATGTCTTCAAAAAGTTTTTCTCACTGTTGTTTTGATTTAATTTATTTTTTGGTTTTTTCTTCTCACTTGTGCTTATTATGAATCCACGAATGATGAATTTATTATTTGGTTTTCATTGAACAAGCTCATATGCATATACATATACATCACATACATAATAAAATCTTTGTCTTTGTTAAAATGATTATTTTCTTTTGCTTTCATTTGACATTCTTCCACTTATTGTATTCATTCCATTGAAAGAGAAGAGGAAAAAACGAAAGCGAGTTGTTCCATTTCTTTTCTTTTTTTCTTTTTGTTTTCTTCATTTATTTATTTTTAATGGGCAGATCAGATAGATTGACATTTGGATTATTTCATTATAATATTATGATTATTATTCTTTATTATTCTTCTTTCATAAGTTAGATATGAGACGATGGAGTCAATCAATGGATTTATGATGAATTATGTACTAATTATTATTTTTTTGTTGTTTTTTGTTTTCAATTTCTTATTATGTCCTCATTCTCATTTAAAAATGTGTTGTGTGAAGTTGCGATCACGTATTCTTCATTATAATATTATTCTTCTGATTATCTTCTGTTAAACAACAACATATAGTTACTTCAAAGTGATGCGCGACCTAACCAAATAAACACCCTACTTATCCTTCCCTCTTACTTAACAGAAGTTGAGTTTCTATTATTTTTCTTATGTTTTTTGTTCTTTGTCCTCGTTGATAAAGTAAAGGAAGCAATTTATTTCTTTACTTTCTCGTTTCGCTTCCGCGCATTCTCATTCAGTTTGGTTTCTTTTCGCGTTATACAACCTCTATTCTT
>VKHI01000267.1:27443-39049 GCA_015145745.1 Poterioochromonas sp. DS
ATTCTTTTTAGTTTAGTAGAAATGATTCATCATCTTTCCTATTTATTTTGTTTGTTTTTCCTCATAAAAATATCTTTTCGGCGGCTAGGTACTCACCAGATAAGAAGGATTTACATCAATAATAAGAGTTTCTAGCAGATACCAGATGATTGTTGTGAAGATTTAGTGTTTGTATGAAATGCAATATTATTATTGATGAATCTGTTAGTATGCGTATCGCTTAGCACTGTCATATTCTGTATTTCAATCTCACTTGAATTGATACAAAAGATTTAGTTCGTAGGATTGTTATCGAGTGACTGACTGTTAGTCAAAGGAGCTTTTTTACGTTAGGATGATTTCTATTCTACTTTGGAGGAAGTTTATAAGCTCCTTTGCTTCTTTCACACTCATATCAAAAAGAAAATTTATAAACCATATCATAGATAAGAAATTATGTTCTTGTAGTTGTTGTAGTTGTAGTTGTATTATTATGAATAATTTAGTATGTTGAAGATGATTTCATTTGATTTCATCTGCCACACACGGAGAGGAAAGAAGAGAGAGTGAGATTTCATTATTATCAATTATTAATATCAATCGCGTGTAACCCTCTAATCATAGTCACCACCTTTTAGCTATATATACAAAAAAGAAAAAAGAAATCAGGAAAAATATAAAAACAAATATAACTATATGCATATAACATTGAACTTGTCTTTGTGTGGGAAGTTTCTTATTCATTATCATTTGATGGATTGTGTGCGAATGTAGCAGTATGAGTAGCGCCAATTTCTTTGCTTCCCACCTTAATGTCTTTTCCTTCCTTTTTTGCTTCTTCTTTTTGTTTTTTCTGTTCCTCATTATTTGCATTTAAGTTCGTATGATGTTTCATTCGGAGTCATGTTTCATTTGCTCTGTTCTCCTTCGTGTACACGTAAACTTGTCATTGCCTTCCACACAACGAAGAACATAAAGACGCAAAGCGCAAGACATTATAACACAATCGCAAAAATATCATAATCTATGGAGATACACAAATTTTAATCATAAATATATATAATACCTATACATACATCATCCTCACCTATCATAACTTTTATTCTTTTGACAATAATATGATAATTTCTTTTGTTTGTTAGTTAGTTGAATGAAGAGAGAGTGAGTGATAAAGGAGCAATGATGACGAAATGCAAGACAAAAATCATTGAATTTTTTTGTCTTCATTTTTTCATTATTTGTTGATCAAACTTGTTCCTTGTTCTAAAGCAAGGGCAATGAGATTTTCCCCAGCACCTCTACTTCATCCTAACAACATGCATTCACTTATTACTTGTTGCGATGTCTTTCGTTGTCTCCATTGATGACAATAATTTCTTTTTGTTTTTGTTTTCTATTCGTTGTTTGTATGTATGCTTGTTGCTTTTGTTTGTTCATGTCCTTCTCTCTCTTTTTTTGTTTGTTTTTCTTCAAAGCAGTTGTGAGTGTGGTGTTTGGTAGTAAAATCAATGACTCGAAGCACAATTCCAATTCCCTTCTTTCACGTTGTTCCTATCATTGAAACATGATCATACACATGGATAAATCGGTGAAAGGAAATTATTCTTTCAATCGTTACAAAAAAAAACAAATGCTAAGATAGACTAAAAGGTAATGAACAATCCTTAGAATGCAATTGATGATGAGACGAAAGCAAACAGTAATTGATTGAGAAGATAATGGAAAGTATTGCTATTTCTTTCTATTTGAGGAGAACAAATGAACTAAAGACGAAGAAGAAGAATAAAAAGATAGGAGGGATCATATTGCTAATAATGGTTTCGATCAACTTGATCATTCCCCATTTCTCCTTCAATTGACATGCCATGTTCCAAAATCCGCACAATCTCATCACGTTCACCATCATCTAAGTAGCGATCATCTGCACCATTCTCACCATCAGTAGTGGTGGCAGAGTTCGAACCTGAGCTAACTTCTAAGCTATCAGTCTCTGAATAAGAGTAGGAGTCCATGTTATGGAAACCTCCTGTCGCAAAGTAATTCGAGACATTCCAAGATCGATCAACGAACAAAGCTTGCATATTCTCAACATTGGTAGGATCACTAAAATCAGCAGGTTCATCGACACCACTACCACGCTGCAACATTTGAGTCGAGGCAATACCACCTACAAGACGAGCACGTTGAGCGGGAGGATGATCATTATCCATCTGCATTTCATTTTCGATACTGTTCCCTCGACTCTGCAAGAGCAAGGTGTAAGCCTCTGTCATCATCATGCTCTGTTCACTCTCCAGTCGGTAAGGGTAAGTTGTCGGCCATGGTGCATGAACCTGAGTAGAGTGAGGTAAGGTGTCATCAACCTTCTTACCATAATCTATCAAAATAAAAAAAAACATGCATCAGGAAATGATGGAAAACAGAATCATGAGTGCGAAATCATACCTTCAGATTTGGATTTTTGTCTCCTTCTCTTCAAACTTTCAAATCTTTCAGATTTACTCTCTTCAATAATCGTTAAGAGAGACTCCTCTGATTGAGAGAAAGCAATCACTTGATTATGCTACAAGAAAACAAGGTAAGAAATGATCTATCATAAAATGGAAAGAGCAATTCAAAGCTTACCGGGTCAATCACCGCCACTCTCCATCGGCCAGCAGATAGTGCAGGGGTGATGACGCACTCATACACATTCTCTGTTAATTGCTTCCCCACACCTTTCACTCGACTCTCTTCAATAGGAATATTAGCACCGGGAATAATCATAGATGGATCATGAAATATCTTCTCAAAAACAATCTCAACCGGTGCACCAGTAGGAGAGGTAGGGAGAATGCCATTGAGAACAAGTGAACAATGTTGCGTATACTTCAAACTATGATGTGTCAGATTGTTTGGTGAAATGAACTGGATTGCAAGGGGCAAAGAACTGAGTTGATCAAATTGATTTTTACCACCATCATCTTCTCCTTTCACATAGGTAAACTGGAACGAGGAATTATTCGTATTTGTTAGACGCTGATTGATCTTGCTTGGAAGACGAATTGCTTTCAATTCTAAATGCTTATAAAAGAGATATTTATAGCAATTATACAAGACAGAATAATGAATTGGAATGGTTTTATTTGGATTCACTTTACCACCGGTTGCTCCTCTCCTTTGAATGATAGAGTGATGGGTAGGTGATTCTAACTCTTCATCAACATCAAAGACTGCTCCAAAATCATTATCATCATTCGACATCATTTGTAATCCTCTTTTTGATTTCGTTCCTCGACTTGATGTCTTTCGTTCTTTCTTTTCAGGTTTAGCATCTTCCTCGATGAGATCAGCTGTGGAAGCCTTTTTCTTTCCTTCTCGACGGTTCGTTGCTTCTTGCAATTCAGATTCAGTAATATATCGATAATGAACAACTTTTCTAAATCTTTCATTCTCATCTCTCATATAATAATATCGTCGACGAAGAGAGGAAGACTAACAGAAGAGGATGCAATAGATAGTGATGTTAACGGTAAGTCGGTTTATGATGATATGATATAGGAAATTACCGTTGTACTATATACACCTTCAATAATCTGCTGCTTATTAATAGATAATTGCGAATAAATTCCAGATTGTGTATTAGCTCGATCTTCAGTTTGTCGTCTATGATAAGGATGTGAAGGGGGGCGAGTGGTAAAATTTGAGAGAGACAGGAAACTTACTTCTCATACTCTATACCATCAAACATACTTTGCTTAGAATCTCCAGAGATTAAATATATCTTTCCCACTGTCGGAATAGACTTGATGAAAGGAGAACGGAGAAGATAAGCGGAAACACTACCTTGTAACGGTGCATCAGCAGAAGGTAAATTAGTGAGGTAATTGATCCTAAGAGCCTGGGGCATCATCAATAACAACACTAACTCTTCAGCCATCAACCAACGGTAATGGGCAACCTCTTCAATCGCCTTTCCGGCGAAGTCAAGGGAGTCATCAATCGAAAACCCTTCAGGTATTCTATCACCGGGATCAATGCTTGCGAGCATTCTCTCCCAACAGCCTCACAAAATAATCGGGCTTCAATTTGAAATACTTCGGACAAGCGGGTGTTTTAGATTGTGGTGGAACTGTGCTTCAATCTTCAGTCTTCATACACGTCTTGAACCAAGGCGTTTGAGAAAAAAGCGCTTCTAGCTCAATTTTTGATGAGAAGGCTACAAAAAAGTGCTTTTTGTTCAAAAAATTGAAAATAAAACCGTTTCATATGATAGAAGTATAACTGTCATCTCTCCAACAAGACTGTTTACACCCAAATTTCTGCTATAGAGAAACACTTTAGAGAGATAGATAGATCGATCTCCAAAGAGCTTTTTTTTTCTTTCGAGAGAGTTATTGATATTTTTATTTATTATTATTATTATGATGTCGGGTCATCATCCTATTGAACATCCATCTCATGTTGTTAAGAAAAGAACGATTATTAAGGATCGTGTAGGATGTGTAAGAACTTCTACATATCATCTACCAGGTGATCATCATACCTATGGAAGGAAAACAGAACAAGTCAATGAAGGTGCAGCTGAATGTAAGTGTGAAGTCTTATTCTCATGTCGTAGACTCTTGTAACTTTGCAAGTTATTTTTAGTGTTGTCTAGTTGGATCACTGCCAATCCTTCATTAGAAAAGAAGAATGAAAGAATGCTTGTTTACTCAAATGTTCTTGCTATTAAGAAAGGATGTATTACATCAAAGGCAATGCGACAATATTCGATTGAACATCCTAATATTCGTATGAAAGAGGTATTAGTGTCAGACAGTACAAGAGTTGATCATAAGCATGAAGGACCTTTCGGACGAAAGACTGAATTGTAAGTATTTCAACTTTCCTTTAAGTTTCCACTTGATTAATCCTTTATTTGCTCTTCTTTAGTTCAGGAGATTCGATAAAAGATATTTTACAAGCAAGATTCACTGACTTCAGAAATGAGGATAACGATTATCCTTCGGTGTCCTCCATCAAAAAGATGGGTGATATGCCAGCTCCAAGACCTACAGCTGCGTCACAAGCTATCATGAACACAAGAAAACAGGCAATGGAAGAGAAAAAAGAATCACATTTTACGATGAAGAAATTTCAAAAGGTGAAAGGAACATTTGAGAGAGAACGTGAAGCACAAGCGAAGAGAAAAGATGAAAATGTAGAAAATTATCAATATGATGAAGAAGATCCTGCTACAGCCTAATCTATTCCTCCGCAGAAGTTGCGCCACTCCCTCCCTCGTATGTCCTGCTTCACTTTCCATGATTAAAATGCTTCCTTCAAAGTACTTGAAATGTATCCTCCCACTGTGTTAAAGATTTCCCTTTCTTTTCAGTATTTTTCATCATGTTTTTTTGTTTTGTTTTTGTTTTCTAGATGATTCTGTTTTGTTCTCCTTCTTTTTGTTTTCAGTGTGATAAGAATATCATTAACCGCCTAGATGAAGACGCTAACGCTGTCTTCGTAATTGCAATCAAAAATTTAAGAATTTCAAATCGAGTTGCTCCAGATTATATAATTTAAAATATTCTAAAAACAAAATGAAAATTTTCACCGTAAGTTTAACCTTCTCCGTTCGCTCAGTTCCATGATCTGTCTTCCCCATCTTCCTTAAGAGATTACACAATGACCTGTTTGTCACCGTAAACCATCTACTTGTTATTTTGCTAATCTTGAATCCAATCAAGGATGTTCAGAAGAATCCATCTTTGTTTCAAATTCGCAGGGTCGGATTTTCGGATTTCCGAATTTTCTCGGTTGGTGTGAAAGGGGGATTGAGACAAAAACCGCGCAAATTCCAGAAAGCTTAGGAGGGAAAGAAGGAAATGACAATACATTCACTCTGTTTCTCGAGGATGTATGAAGAAAAGTTAATTAGGTGGGTTGAAAGTGTCCGTTCATTAGACGTCAAATGTAGGATTTTGAACTTTCATAGGGAATCACTTTACGGGTCGGCCAACTCATCGTTTACTTTAACTCTTCCCTTTATAGGCTTCTGCTGATTTCACAGATATATTAGAATCAACTCCGGGTGCAAGACACTAACTTTATAGACCTGGATGTCGATGGTTCATACGCCCTCATTCTCCCAAGCGCTGTGACTTGATTTGAGCTGCAAACAACGTGAATTTTTGGAAAGATTTGATTAATTTCTCACACAATATATCAAAGTTATCATTCTGTAGATTATTCTTTATATTTCTTTACTCTCTACTTATCCTGCCGTATTTGACTGGCAACTGCTTTAATAGAAAGTCGAGTCGTTAACGAGCCTCTGTGTAGTTTTTGTTGTTTAATGTTCTTTATGTTCCTCAAAATTCCTCAGTCTTTTAGATTGAAACACATTTTTCCTACGATGAATGTCTTTGTCACAAAAAGTTTGTAAAACTAAATACTATATTGAGAATGAAACACGAATCTAATTTTGAATTTTGTTCTTTTCATTGTATCAATAAAAAGCTTGAATTTAAATCAAATCATTCTCTGCTGGTTTGTTGCACATTTTGTTTGGCTTTTTACATTTAACAGGGTAAATCATAAACAATTTAGAAATTAACTTGTTGGGAAATTTTCATAGATTTAGAATTAAAGCATTACATAACTATCTAATATTAACTTACATATAGTATAAAATCATTGAAGAGAATTGAAAAGAATAGTATGGCAGAGAATGAAATAGATCTAGGTAAAGGGGGGATTGGAGTCAACAATTATTAAAGAAATCAAACACTGATCAAAGATTCCAGCCATTCAACACAATGGAAACGAAGTAAGAAAGAAACAACTCAATTACACGAGTAAATTATCGAGTTTCGATTTTGTAGGTAGACCACTGGTTACACCAAAACCAACACTTCCGACAACCTGCAAATAAATGAAAACACACAATAATACGCAAGCCGCAACATCAACAATAATTGTGATACCATAAAATGAAAAATCGCATTCATTTCCTCCAGCAATTTGATCAATGCAAAATGTTCGCCCATTCCAGACAAAGGCAACATCTAGACCCGTAGCGAGGAACCAGAAGGAATACAAAATCCGAAAGCAAAGATTCAACACTGCAGCGCGTTCTTCGAACGCTCGAAGAAAGATTGTAACACTAAAGAATATAGTGAATAAAGCAACCATGAGACGATATGTAGTATAGCCTTCAGTCGCGAGGGACCCACAGTGAGATGGATCCGCGCTGCCTCTCGTTGCTGCGTCTATGATGGCAATAAAGCTTGTACAGTTCGAAGAATGGAAGAAGATCTTACATCGTAGCATATTATTGGGGTTATCGTCTCCACTTCTTGACATATAAGACTGGGAATTTTCATCGACTTGTAATTGCAAATAAGAAAAGCCCATAGAAATAAAACTAACAATCAAGAGAATGATTGCACTTGCGAATTTCTTCATTAACTCAACGAAAGCCATGATTAAATAATATTTAAATTGGTTCTTTTTCAAGTTGAAGGTTTTGCGGGAAGATTGGAAATATAACGATTTGCGCGAAAATTCATTTTTCCGAAGATGTGAAGACAGTAGTGCATCAACAGACGAAAATAAAAGTACGGTATCTAAATTTCTTGATATTGAAGCTCAAAACTCATTGTAACTTTTGATGTTGCTTTTATTCAGTGCTTTAGTCGTTCATCTGGTAAAATGTCGTGGCAAAATGCTTAGCTAACTTTTCCAGGAGGCGTGAAGAATCATGGGCAACTTTTCCTTGTAAATCACTTAAGAAGTGAAGAGATTGATCCTTTGAGCGTACTAATAATAAGCTTGACTTTAACTTTTTCACCAATCAGAATTACTTTACATCCCGTTACAATCAACAAGAACAAGATAGATTTTATCACTCACCTGAGGGTAAGAGTAACTACGTTTCTCTTCTTTTAACTAAAGATCCTTACCAACGGTTCGACAGAGAAGAAGCAGAAATAGTAGAAAAGAGTCGTTATCGGGCAAAATTCTATGACTGCGTCTTTCAAGCCAATATTACCCTTCAGCCGAGATTAATATCTTCGAAGTGTTTATGCTACGCATGGAGGATGATTATAAATCCTAGAACATGTGATTATGTTTATAATGGAGGATGTGTCTTTATGATGCATGAAACAAACTTTCAGCTTCACTCCTACCCAGGATCTGTTGATCAACTGATTACTCTCGGTTCGGGAGCATCAGGTACTGAGACCTTACTCTACGATCCTCATGTTCTCATCCACATGCCAAGAACAAATTTGTGGATCTCTTCTTGGATGAACCTGTTGAAAATTCCTGAAAGTCGATTAATCTATGATCCAATTATTGAAGCAAGAAGCTGTATGCCAAGACTGTTAGAATGGATGAATCACTACAACTTCAATTTCCATCATGATCAAAGCCTTCCTTCTCTACAACAACAGATTTTTCGATTTGTAGAAACTCCGATTGTGATTGCTCCTTATGAAGCAGGTTTATTATTGACTACTATTTCAGTTATGCAAGAATAGGATTTTTGAGATCATTGAATTATCGAATGTATATGCTTGATGAAACTGGGAAATTGCTGACAGTTTAAATGATTGTCACAGATACTTTGAATCTTCGTTAGTGAATAGTACCTGTCCAATTTAGATTTGAAAAGTCTCTGAGGTAATCTAAGTAAGTTAATTTTAAACAATATTGAACTATTACAATTTTTTAAAAACGTTTTTTCTTCCTCTGATGACAAGAAACTATACATTTCTAATCACACTTTTACGATGAACGTCGGGCAAATTACACTTTTCTTTGCTCTTCTCATCCATAAATCCCTTCATCAACAAACGTGAACAATTCCTTAATTAAATTATTAATTAAGGAATTCTTGAAATTTCCCTAAAAGCGCTTTTTGCAGTTTTTCTCCACTTCGTTTTCAAAGAAGATTCATCGCACTTTCCTTGATGATCACTGAAACCTGAAAATCTGCACTCACAACAGCAGAGATAGAACAATAACACCCCATTACTTTAAACCATCACTCAATACCATTCCATTATAGTAGAGAATTGATAGTTGTTGACACCATTACAACTACTTTAATCATTGAATCAACACCTTAGTGTTTTTAGTGTTCCTAACCCAATCAAGAAGGCCTCCTCTCCCACCTGTCGATTCTTGGTGAAGACTGGAAGTTGTGCGTATATATACAATTGGTCTGGTTCTTGCATTTGTTTTCATTTTTAAATCGCGATCAATCCTTCTCGAAAGTTATTATTATTTTCATCATGTCGAATGTTAAGTCTAAAGCTGCCAGAACTCCTCATGATCATCGACTCCAAATGATTGTGTTAGGAGGTAAGAAAGACCAATTATCAATTGAATTTAAGATTGACTCTTTCCATAGATGCTGATGTTGGAAAAACTAATTTCACTCGTCGATTCTTAGAGCATCAAGTACGTTTAAATGAAAAGAAAGAAGGAAATGAAGCGACTGCAGTCTCTGCTGAACCACTTCTCCCTACATCTGGTATAGAATATGAAAATGCAAAGATGATTATTCATGGCATGGAGTACAAAGTTGAGGTAAAGCTTGCATAATACCATTGAGTAAGTTAAGACTCATCTATTCTTCAGATCTGGGATACTCCAGGCCTTCCGCGCTATCAAGCCATTGCTCTCTCTTACGTTAAGGGGAAGAATGTTGTCGTGCTTATGTATGATCTCACAAGTCGTCGATCTTTCGAATCTACAGTGAAGAGAGTATTAATCCTCGAACAATATTTAATGGGGAAGATGAAACTTGTTTTAGTTGGAAATAAAAGAGATCTCTGCGATCATGATCCACGAAGACGCCAAGTTTCATATGAGGAGGGAAAGGCTCTTGCTGCGAAGTATAATCTTCTCTTCCTTGAAATCAATGCACTCAATCTCAATGATCTGCAGATGACCTTCCATGCTCTCGTCGATCGCATCGAGTTGTCTTGTCCTTGTCTCAATGCTCCCGTCGAGGTTGATACGAATAAGTCTGTAAAGGATCCGAAGAGAAAAGGCTCTCGCCATTCATTATTAATTGAGTTATTCCTTGTAGTTTTGAAGAGATTGGGTCTGCGAAGATCATCAACCGGTGAGAGCAAGGCTAATTGATTGCCTCATTGATAGTAGCGTGGTTTTCTGGTCCTGTTTGTACATAGTTTCAGTTGATAGTTTTGTTAGAGTTTGATAGTTCTGATAGAGTTATAGATATTTGACAGTTTTGAATCTACTTTGTTTTGATAGTTTTGATTTATTGCATCTCTGCATAAACCCATCGGAGCAGTTCACAATCTTTAGTGGAGTCCGTCCCACTACATTATTCATTCATGATAGAGAGTATCCCAAACTTCGTTTTTCCTTTGGATTTCTATTTCTTGTTTGTATTTCTATTTTTGTCAAGTGTTGTATCAAATCATTGAGATATCTACTTTACACACTTTCTATTGCATTTTTCTTCTATCTCATGCTTCATCCAACCCTCTTCTCCGTTCTTAGACTATTTGTTTTTCGCAGTTTTGACAATTTTGATTCAACTTAATTTTGAAATGATTTTTAAAAATGATTTTCAAAGCTGGGGTGGAGTCCCACCCAGTTTTGTTTTCTTAGACCCTATCAGTGTGCTGACTCTCATACGAAAGCACTTCAATTAAAAAATTCGCATCAATAATGCTTTCATTTGAAATCCATGCGGATGGCTGATGGTGGAGGAATTCAATATTGTAAGGTATGAGTGAAATTCCATCATCTGCTTAAAATTATTTTACGATGAAAAACTCTTTGTCTCCATGGAACTATTAACTACAAGGCTACAACCTGTTTGAAATCTCACAACTTGGACGTGATTTCAGGAACTGCCTTGAAAAGGTCATCCACTAGACCATAGTCAGCAAGCTGGAAGAAAGGTGCCTCCTTATCTTTATTTATAACTACAATGACCTTGGAGTCTTTCATACCAGAAATATGCTGAATAGCACCTGAGATACCACACTATAGAAAATAGAGAATGACTTTCGCATGCAAGTGATGAGCATTATACTTACGCCAATATAAAGCTCTGGTGCGATGACCTTTCCAGTCTGACCAATTTGATATTCATTTGAAATGTAGCCAGCATCAACAGCAGCTCGCGAAGCACCAACTGCACCCTTGAGCTTATCAGCTAACTTCTCTAAGATGGCGAAGTTTTCAGAGTTCTTCAAGGCTCTTCCACCAGCCACGACAACTCGAGCGGCAGTCAGGTCTGGGCGATCAGACTTGCTAACGCTTGAGGAAACAAAATTAGAGGCTGGAGATTTGGTAACCTCGACAGCTAAATTCTCAATAGGAGCTTCACTGCTGCCGTAAGGGGCCTTTTCGAAGGCTGTTGCACGGATGAGTAAGAACTTGTTTGGAGCGCTCATCTTAACGGTAGAGATAGCGTTACCAGCATACACAGGTCGCTTGAAGGTTTGTTCATCAATAACAGCAATAACATCACTAAGAGGAGCAGAGTCTAGCTTTACAGCAGCTCTTGGGAGAAAGTTCTTAGAGTGATTCGTAGCTGGAGCCAAGATATGAGTATACTTGGAAGCAACTTGTTCAACAACTTTTGCAACATCTTCTGCAACAGCGTT
>VKHI01000268.1:0-32912 GCA_015145745.1 Poterioochromonas sp. DS
TCTTCACTATGAATGATTGCTTATCGGTATTGTACGGGTTTCCGGTGAAAGGTCGGTTTGCCGGTTAGGATTGCTTATTCCAGTGAAAGGTCGGTTTGCCGTTTAGGATTGCTTAATCTTCAAAGAATTAGACAAAAAAAGGCTTTTGTCTATCCAACTGAACATTATTGGCGCAATCTATGATTTGAAACTTCAAAATGTTGAACATGGTCGAGTGAACTGCAGTTCAGTTACAATTACTCGAGTCGGTTCTCAGCTAAAAGATGCGATGCGTGCTCGCCATTTGAGTCGCGAGAAGGTTTATGAGCAAGTAAAATCAGCGGTTCAGCAATTGCATGAGCATGGCTATGCACACTGTGATATTTGTGTAGATAATATCTTTGTTGACAGCGAAGAAGATGGAGGAAATGTGTTTCTTGGAGATTTGGAATAGTGCCGAAAGAAAGGGGAGAGACCACCCGTTGATGTTAGAAGAGCAGACCCGAAAGCTCAAACTGCTGAAGAACTAGATCTCCTTCAGTTGGATAAATTGAAAGATGAATTAGCAGAAATTTAAATAATAAATGAAAATGATAATTTAAGATGTCGCATGTCGGTCAGAATGAATTACTCATTTCTTGACATTAACCGCCACAACTCAACTCGTCTCCTTCCTCATAGGGTGAATTTGTTTAAGATTAGATAATCCACTATAGACACAGTCGAAATCTTTACTGCACCTTCTGCATTTTGCGCTGCTTCTCTAAACCATCCTCCTTGTACTTACGCTTCTTCGCCTCCTTGTGAATTTCTTCGAACTTCTCCTTTTCTTTAGCAATTTGCTTTTGCTTTTGTTCGAATCGCAGCTTATTCGCCACTTTACGCTTGGCCTCTTTGTCTTTTTTGATCGTAGAAAGCATTTGAATCATTCCTCTTTGCTTTCTTTCCTCTGGTTCAAGAATTACAGCACGTCTGGCGAGGTATGACTCAGGATTTTTGGCCTTGGCAAGTTTCGGCTTCGATGCAAAAGGAAGAGCTTCCTGTAACTTGGTAGGAATGTGAAGCTTTGAGAACTCGCGCTGTTGTCGAACGATTGGTTTGTAAACAGAGTCTTTCTTCACAACCTGAGCGATCTGCATATCTTTTCTTAATTGTGCAGTGGACCTCATCAGATTGGAAGGTGCTGTCGAAGTAGTATCTTCGTTCTTTTCCTTCGTCTCTGAAAGCATCGAAAGAATAGGATTGTAGAACTTCTTTGGTTCAACATTCACCCACACCCTGCAGATCACGATATCCGACATTAACACCTTGTCTTCAAAGGTTGCACGAAAGGTTCCTGGGGGAAGTCTGCCTAATTGATGATGCCCTTGATCAGCTGAACCCTTCATATCGTTCTTTGCATTGACTGCTTTCTTGATGGATCCTCGAATGCCTGACACTGTCTTAATCTTCGCGTGCTCGAACTTCGCAACTTCTAATGCTGAATTGAACATACCTAGGCGGAAAGAAAGATTACAACTACGACACCCTACATAAACGAGAGAACTACGAACCAGTGATGAAAGCGGTGTTCTTGTAAACTTTTACAGGAGTTCCGGTCAGTTTGAGCTTCTTCACCACTTGAGGCGTTGCTCGCTGCTCCAGCGCAGTTCCAGTCAAAGCGACTCGGAAACCAGCATACTGACTATCAAGTATCTGATAGGCTAAGATGCCTGTGTTGGGTGCAATTAGCGGTCCATAGAAGGTCGAGGTGCAATGCATATGCTGAGGTGTGTACTTCAAGTACCTCTCTCGTTCATTCTGATCTGTCGTCGTGTAAACGGGGATGGACTGCCAAAGAATTAACAACTGACATCCTTTCAACGAGAAAGACTAACCTGGAAACGTCTCCACCCAATCGAGAAAATCAAAGGATCGTTGCTTTTGAGGATTTTCTTGTGCCATCGATGGCGCTTCACTCTCGCTGTGATGAATCCCATCGCGGTTTCACTTGGCAAGAGACCACCAACAATCACAGGACGATTAGAGGAAAAGTTTTCCAAGAACTCTTGAGGAACTCCTTTCAAATGAATTCGCACATACAGACCTTGTCGAAACCCTTCATAACGATGACGAGCTAATTCTCCCTCGTCGCCGAATTCTTTCATGTTTCTTTGTGCTTGTAGTTCAAACTCTCGCTGCGCTTTTTCGATGAGGTTGACATCATCCTCTTCTTCGTCCTTTCTCGAGGTTTTCTCCGCTTTGCGTCGCTTTCCCTTGGATTCACTTCCTTCGCCTTCTGATTGCGAATCAACGTCACCATCAGCATCCCCCTCATTTTCCGACCCGTCACCCTAATGAATCCTGTGAGACAATCACTTGAGAAGAGAAGAGAAGAAACTTACCGACTTCTTGTGATCATACTCCCTATCGAATTTCATTTTAAACATCGACTTCTTCTGAGCATTAAGTGCTCGGAGCTGCTGATCTATTTCCTCGTTCATTCTCTCCTGCTCTTCCTCCGAATCTACTTCATCTTCTTCGCTGTCGTCGTCATCGCTCTTATTGGACACATCGTCTTTCTCATTGTTTTCGCCTCGCTCTTTCTCGAGAGCTTCGAGATCCTCGAAATCTCCATACACTTCATCGTCTTCATCGTCACCAGCCCCATCGTTGCCATCATCGGAAGAGCGCGCAACTAAGGGTTTGGAATAGCCGCCAGTGACGAATCGTGTCTTCAGCTTGGCATAGTTGCGAGAATTTCTCTGGCAGATTTCCGAAATGCTGAGGCTTAAGGAGTTCCAATTTCCTAACAAGCCAGAAGAAGATGCTCCACTATCGTCCGCAGCATTTGTGGCGGATGGGCGCACACAAAATCTGCTGGAATCGATTCGATTCATGCTTATCAACGATGAATCTTTCCTCGAAGTTTTGCTTCTCAAAGTAAAGAAGTCTTCGTCATCATCCTGTTCGTCTTTTTCCAGTGAGTCGGAAAAGATATTCTCCTTCTTATTAGTCGTCGACTGTGCCCATGAATGACCGTAAACAACCTTCATGACATCATTGAAGCGATTGGAGGACGAAGAGAGCAATTGCTTCATCATCAAGGAAGAATTTAACCTTTTGGAAGTTTCTGACGCCGTTTTGTGATTAGTTCGAGGGTAGTCAGTTTCTTCCAAGTCCTCGTCATCTCCCTCTTTCTCATCACGATCACTGGTTTCATCGTTTTCGGAGATGTCCTCTTCATCGACATTGTCGTTTTCGCTCTCCCCATCGCCATACTCTTCCTCGTCTTCTTCATCATCCTCATCTTCTTCCTCGTCTTCGTCTTCTCCCTCATCTTCCTCTTCGCTGTCGTCCCGATCGTACTCGTCTTCCTCTTCCTCGTTTTCACCATCGCTTTCTTCCATAGGAAAAGAGGAAGAGTTCGAGAATAAGCTTAGCTCGCCCTTAGATCGCTTCAGCTGCTGGTCGACACCCATTTTCACCTCTTGCATCGAACGCAAAAGATCCATCGGAGTTCCCTTCCCAAGGTCCTCCTCTCCAACCCCTGCTTGTTGCTGTTGATCGGGAAGGTAAATTTGATCTTTCTTGGTATAGTGAATGTGCTTTAGATCGATGTACAGACTGTCTTTGTCCATTGAGACTCGACCGACGTTTGCCATCGGAGCGTAGAGCAGGTGATCTTTCTTTCTTGATTGCTTGAGAGCTGTCTGAGATGCATCAGAAGATTTCAAAGGGCAAGGATCTGGTAAAGCAGTGATCGAATGCATATCGAAGTCACCGGCACCAACTAAATGGATCTTTGTTGTGGACTTCAAGTGACAGCCTCGCACATAACCGTAGAGAGTCACTTCCTTCTCCCCCGACTCATCCTTACCTTGAAAATCCTCCTCTTCGGTTTCATTTGATTGGTCACTTCTTTTCGCTCCACCAGCAGTGACAGGGGTGACGTCCTCGACTCTGTCCACTAGCAGGTATGGGTGTGTGTTGTGCCAAACCAATGGACGAAACTTCACTCGATTAATTTGTAAAGACAAGCGTTTCACCTCATGCTTTCTGTATTTCCCATTCACAACTCCCATAAAGTCGAATAGTTTGGCGCCTTTATAGATCTCCGTCCAGAAGCGATGCTTGATCTCCTTCTTCGTGTTTTGCAAAGATTTGACGGAGCGAAATCGATCAAGATGAGTTAACACACCAATGACTTTGGGAAACCCATGTAACTGTAAGAGATTTAGGTATTCGAAGGTTTCCATCTCAAGTCCATAAGAAGCATCGATCATCAGCAGCACGAGGTCAGGAACCTTCGCCAAGTCCGTCATCGAATACAAATCTAACGGACATTCAAAGAAGGTAAATCGCTTTTTATTTCCAGCAATGACAGTAACAGGGCCAGTTGTATCTGTCATGTTTTGACCGGTATAGATCTTCACCAGAGAGCGAATGAGCGTTGTCTTGCCACAGGACTTGGGACCCATCACTACCACCAGAGAAGGAGGGGGAACAGCCTCCTCTCGATTAACTAACGGCACAACCTCTTTTTGCTGAGCCTTATCCAAGTTTCTTTGGATGTTTTTCTTTGCGCTCACAACATTGGAAACATTGAAGGCTTTGGTGTTCTTTCTTTTTCCTGCAGCCTCGGGCCCCTTTTTCCCCTTCTTTCCATTCTTACTTCGATTGGAATGCTTTTTATTCGATTGACCAAGAATATCCGCAGCAGACATTGTTCTTTCCCTCTATTAAGTCACTTTAGTCTTGCAGTATGATCTGATGGTTTGGAGAAAATGTCTTTTTCAAAACGACGACTCATTTAAGTCTTTCGGTATCCGTCTGTTTCCGGTTCTGTTTCCGTTTGCTCGCTTCTCCATCAAACAAACAAATCTTTTGATCCCACGATCTCTAACAAGACCAAACAAAGCCACAACAGACAGACAAGATGGATCCGAAAGTTAAAAATATGCTAAAGTACATGGCTAAAAACCTGGCACTCCCCTTAATCGCCATAGTTGGTGCCATAAAGGTGTTTGGCATCACCGATTATATTCGCCTTCTCGGGCAGGTCGCTTTGGTAATTATTGTTTGGCGAGGTGGTCTCTCCATCTATCGTCGTCGCATCCAACCAGCGAAGAAGCCATTAGAGTTTGGTAAATGGGCGATTATCACAGGTAATGAGGTCGTTGACTTCGTCTCACTTCCTCGCTCACTCGATAATAGGGTCAACCTCCGGAATCGGAAAGGGATTCACAGACTACCTCGCTGAATTGGGTATGTCAATTTTGATTATTTCGAGAAGCGAGGAGAAGCTGGTCGAGCAGCAGCAGTTCTTGCAGGCGAAGTTCAAAGTTCCTGTGCGCTACATCGCACACGACTTCACCCAAGCAGGAGAGACTCGAAGTAAGTTCTATGATGTGTTACATGGTCATTTGAAGGAGATGGATGCTGACGGTGGCATTGGGTTGCTCATTAACAATGTGGGCATTGCGAATGAAATCCCCAAGAACATGGAGGAGTTCTCGGACGAGGAGATCGACGCCATGATTCAATGCAACTGTTACTCTACCGTGCTGATGACGCGAGCAGTATTTAAATACATGAAAGAGAAGAAGAACGGTGCTATTGTGAGCATTTCTTCTGGTTCTGGAAATGCCCCAGCGCCCTTCCTGCAAATTTATTCCGCCACCAAGTAAGCCCTTTCTTCTCCTTCTATCCCACTTCATCGCTCTACCATTCATATAGAGCCTTTATTACCCAGTTCTCTCGCTCGATGAAGATCGAGTGGTGGGACAGCGGAGTGGATTTCTACGTTGTCACTCCTTTCTACGTAGTGTCGAATCTCTACAAGCGCAAGTCCGGAACAATCATCGCTCCAATGCCAATTGAGCTCGTCAAGGGAACACTAGCTCAGCTAGGAAAGAAATATTTGTGGCAGGTAATGCTCTATAGATCTTGTGCTACACTGATGTCTCTAACTTTGTTAACTTGTAGGGTCACGGTTACTGGTTCCATGGACTCATTCAGAACTTCGGTCTTTATCATTGGGGAACAGTCGAGAGAAACCGTCAAATGATGATTGTAAGTGTTTAATGCGTATTTCCCTATGTGTTGTGATCGTTTCTTTTTTAGGAAAATCGAAGAAGATACGACGAGAGACAGCAGCAAAAGAAGCAAGAGAAGGAGAAGGCGCAATAATTTTTCCCTAAAACCTCAACCCAACTCATATAAATCCTTTCATCTTACGCGATAGATAGCCTAGGAATATAGATAGAAGTAGATAGTTACCTTGAATAGGCGATAGTGATAGCATGGCTAAAGCGAAGATAATAACGACATTATTCCAGCAACAGAATCAACTGGTTGCATAGCAGACAGAATGTAAGCAAATCTATATCATGTGTGTCGTCAGGCTCTTCCTGCTTCTCTTCTTTCCCCTCCATCTTACTCTCCGACCCGCGACCTCCTCTCTGCATGTCCTCCTTTACCTCTGAGATGAGGCGGACAAGATATCCCTTCTCCTTCCAGGGGATTCGATCGTTCTTTATCAATAACCATTTAGAAAGGACTGAAGGGATTCGACTGATGGGAATGCGACCTTTGTCAGATCCTACGTCAACGACGGTGATGATTAAATAACAGAATCATCAAACAGGAATGTCACTTGCCTGTTTCCTGTCGAAAGACCGCCGTTTGCCAGAGATATTGATCTTTCTCTTCGCATTCTCTCCTTAGCCGTAGAAATTCGTGGGGAAGAGAGGCTTTCCTCTTCTCTTCCAGCAGTGAGTCCTTCTGAGAGCGAAGAATAGTCTTCTGCAGAGACAGTCGCTCTTCTCGCTTCTCGCGAATCTCTTCTCGCAGAGTGGTCAACTTTTCAATTAAAGCTTGGTTAGCATGTTTTTGT
Source organism: Poterioochromonas sp. DS (assembly GCA_015145745.1). Lineage (NCBI taxonomy): Eukaryota > Synurophyceae > Ochromonadales > Ochromonadaceae > Poterioochromonas > Poterioochromonas sp. DS. The sequence continues at coordinate 6,857 of VKHI01000268.1, forward strand.
TGCTCTAGTTTGTCCAGTCTCTGTCGCTTCAAGTTGATTATCTCGCTCACTGCTCTGTCGATGGATTCTTTGCACTCTGCAGTCGACTGCACCAACAAAGGCTTCGAGGAGTTATCCTCTGTCTCATCCTCAGCTTGATTTTCCTCGTTCTCTTTTCTTGAATTTGGTTGTCTCTGAGCTCCTCTCATCATCGAATCAGACTGTGTCGTCGCCTTCATCTCGCTCTTGATGAGATGTTTTCTGTGATGCTCCGTCCTGCGCTCGTAGAACTTTGCCTGCTCCTCAAGAGAAGGAAGGACTTGCCGTATCTCTTGGAGAAGTATTTGCATCTCTAATTTTTCGTTCCAGATGCGAAATCGTCGATCATCTATGAGGTCTCTGTCTATGATTGTGTCTCCCAGCTGCAGAGCAGTCGGACTTCCAATAGCTTGAGATTGATTCAGAACTGCTGAAGCGGCTTCTGTTGTGGTATTATTATACCTTAACTCGAGGTCGGGGGCTAGGACTGTATACTCCTGCTTCATCTTTTGTAAGAGTTCTTCCTTCTCTGTGATTTTAGCTTCATACAGCTGTCTTTCTTGAACGCGCTGCTTGTGAATCTCTTTCAATTTCGATATCTTCTCCTTCAAGTCAGTGACGTCGTGGACTTGTAAGTTATCGCTTTTCGACATATTTGAACAAATCTCTGTTCTATACTGTACTGTGATGTTTATATAGATGAAACGTCGCCTCGCAAATTTACGTTACCCGAGACTTGGGTTTGGCGGGCAAGAGAGACCCACGGGCCAGGGCGTACTTGGGTTGGGGGAGGATGGGCATTCAACGGAAGAGTTCCGTTAGTTTCTGCGCAACGTTCCTCAACGGCATTGTCAGGCAGGAGAAACCTTCACAATTATTTCAATCAATAAGGTCTATCTATCATCTTTGAGACTATCCCATCCTTGAAATGAGCGTTATTGGAAGCGAAATCATGAGTCTTCGAGGTGGATCAGAGACAAGCTCGATCCGCGAATCATTGAAAATCGACGATATGGCAAGCGAATATGGCAGCTCCATGGGCGATCACACCGATCATGGAGATTTTTCTTGCGAGCTTTGTGATGATGATCATGGAGCAGCTTTGCGTTGCCTTGATTGCAAGCAAAATATGTGTGAAGTTGCTGCTAAGCTTCATCGCCGAACGAAATCCACCAAGCATCACCGATTGTTACCAATCCAAGAGTGCTTTGATGACGAAACTGGAGCCTTCAGAGACCCCTCCACTGAGATGAGCATCATCTGTCCTACACACGGAGACACCTATCGCTACTTCGATCGCGACGTCGGTTACCTCATCTGCAGAGACTGTTTCGCATTGACTCACACCGGTCACAAGTGTGTGACTGCTGGAGTCGCCGCGAAGGAATTTCGTGCGGATTTGGAGAAGACTAATAAAGAAGTGAAGTTAAAGATCGACTCCTTTCAAGTTGCAGAGAAAGGGCTCGAAGAAATCAATCGCAATTTGACTGTGAGATACAACGAGCTCAACGAGAAACTAGAATCAACCTTCGAGCAGGTGAGACTCACTGACTTTCAATACACTCCTACAGCCTCTTTAACGTAACCTTTCTTCTTTATAGCTTTACAATTCTTTACTGGCCCGTCACAAAGGCTTGCAGGAGGAACTGCACAACCTTTACAAAGCCAAAGTGGCCAATGTCCACGAGCAACGTGAAAAGCTCATGACAATGAGAAAGCTCTTTGAACACACCGCGATTGATTCAGACAAAGCCCTCGCGATGAATTTCGAGAAAGTCACTGACACTGTGTCTTTCGACGTGATGAGCACCGAGTTTATCCTCTTCTATCAGAAGATCGCGAAAGAGTTGAAGAAGACGAACGAGAAACCTCAACCAGACCTCACGCCTGAAACCGACGAGAACATGGAGTTGCGTGTCCCTGATAAGTCACATCAGAAACTTTTAGAGACTATTGGAAGCATCGGAAAGATCTCTGACGGTTACGCCTCTCCTGCCAACTCGAAGCCAGAGGGAGAGGGGTTGACTGTCTGCGTGCATAAGACCCGAGATGAACCTATGGTTGGATCTTTCACTGTCCGCGCATTCGACAAGGACGGGCATGCAAAGAAACGTGGAGGAGACGAGATCAAGGTCATCTTAAAGCAAAACATCGTCTTCGACAGCAAGCGTCGCCTCGCTTCTCGCGACGAGGGAGAGAACGTCAATGAGAAGGCTTTCGTCGCGAATGTCGTGGACAACAATGATGGCATCTACATCATCAACTACACTGTCAACTCCCCAGATCTCTCTGGCGAGCAGGAGATGAGTGTCTTGATGAATGGAGAGCACATCGTCGGATCCCCTTTCCGAGTGATGTTCGTGAGAAAGTATAGAGCAGGTGACAGAAGCTTAACCGGTCTTGCCGAGTCCAAAAGCGACAAAGATTTGAATCAGGAATCTTCCAACCGCGCAGAGAACAGCAGCAATGCTTTAGTCCCTGCCAACAGTGGGGCTACTTCTCAAAGCGGAATGAATCGTCTCGTGGCTGGATCTAACATGGAGATCTCCTCAAATGGCATGAAGGCAGTGGCCACTTTGAACGTCGCTTACTGCAAGCTACAATATCCGCTCAACGACAGCGGTAAGGTGACTATTAAGCGAGTGAAGGGCGGCAATCCTGACATCGGGTACTGCGATCTCGCGATCTTTGACTCCCCTAACATTCCCAACACTTTCGCCGCCAATGGTCACATTCAGGGCTCGAAGGTCTTCTGGCGCATCTGGAATGGGGAGTTCTATTATAACGGCAAATTGGTCTCCACGAATGTGCACGGACAATACCAAGGTCAGACCGAGTCATGCAAGCTCAGCGTGCACTATCATGGCACGAAGATGACCTTCTACTTCAACGATGTCTTGGTTCACTCATTCAATGTGCCGGCCAGCGAGACCTTCTACCTCTATCTGCGCCCTTACTATCAGAACTCCACCATCGAGCTGCTACCATAGAGAGCGAGAGATAGAGACAGTCCACCTGCAGTGTTATTAGTTAGTTCCCTCTTTCACAACCATCGTTGATCTCTTTTATTTCCCAAAGTTTTTCATTTTCCATTGTGTTATGTGATGTGGTTCGTTAGTGTTTTCATTGTTTTGTTTTGTTTCGTATTTGTATGCTCATTAGAACGTGTATCATCGTAGTTGACAGAGGTCGCAGAGATGATGCAAGGCCATTAATACTTCATTAGTTTATGAGAAATAGCAACTAAATTATTAATTTGCAATCATCATGAGTCCTCTCTACTCCCTTTGTTAATATTCGTCCTCGTCTTCTCCAGTTATATCCTGGGCTGCACAAACACTTATTGGTGCAGTTTTTCAGTCTTCGAGGTCTCTTGTATTGGCATCAGGGTGTGAAGTTAATGAAATATTAGAACCTCATGAAGAGGGTTGCGAATCGTTACTGCTTGCTTGAGGAATAAGATGAGCGAGTGTGAATGGGAAGCTGTAGTTGTAGAGGAGGATGTCCCAGAGATAGAGCTGATGGACTCGCAGCCTTAGTTCATGATTGTAGAAAAGACCGTAGTTTGAAGGAATATTATCTTGCAGCTGATTCCATGGCACGTTTCCGACGTAGTGATTGATATCATTCCTTCGTTCAGCAAAGTGATGGCCTCGAAAGACCTTAGTGTAGTTGGTGCCGAGGCGACGGTTGATCCGCTGCAAACTCTCCTCAGCGTTTTCGGCTTGCACGATCTCATGAAACACTGACACATTGGTACCATAAGAGAGACGTTCGTAGGGTTGGGATTGGAGGCCACTATGTGCTCCTGCGAAGCCTTGCAGCTCCTTTGGACTCAATTTCTCCAATAGAGTGACGAACTTCGCAAAGGTTAAAGTTTGACGATCCTTCGGAGAGATCACCTTTTCACGAAGTTCTGGATACTTCATCACATGAATGTAGCTTGAAACTGCTCGATCCCATGGATTGCGCACGATTTTGAAGCGAAACCAGTCCTGGGAGTAATAGACGCAGGGAGTGGCCTTACCGCACTTCGCGTTGAAGAATTTGTCACGGAATGTATGAGGCCAACCAGTGAACTCTATTCCGTAACGAAAACCCATTTCCCGCAGAAACATAACAATAGCTGCCGTGCAATCAGCTTTCGGTGAGAATTCCATGAGAATTCTTCGTTCGTTATCCACCAGAGATGTAGGAGTTACTTTCATTCCATAGAAGGTTCTGTATTTGCATGGAGTAGAGGAAGTGCATGTGACCTTTTGGGCGGCTTCAGAGACATTCAAAGCGATTAATTTCACTAGTTCTGAGAATGGGATATGTTTCTCTGCGAGATTGTGGTCTGGCTGTCGATCTGCTCGAGAAATTTCCTGTGACTTTACCTGGACAAACATGATATATAGGGCGTAGAAAGTCAAGAGGGCCCAAAATCTCCTCTGGTGTATGAGGTAAGGTGGCATTTGTGTATTGTGTTGTGATGGTTGATATGATGGCACACTGGTTAAGCGGTATCGGTACATGAACGGCGTACCGATAATAGGTCGCCGGTATGACTGTATTACTGTATGACTGTATGATTGTATGATTGTATGACTGTATGATTGTATGATTGTATGACTGATGATTGTAGTTGAGGTAGTGCCAGTAAAACAATATCGAGGGAAGATAAAGAGAAGAATTAATTAGCTGGCAATAGTAAGTTACATTCGATAGGAACGAACACGATAATATAGAACGTACAGCTCACTACTACTAAAAATAAAGATGTTTGGTCCTCTGACAGTGTCTTAAGGCTAACAAAGTTCTCTCATCATCACCGTCCTCTAAAACAAGGCTAAACTCGATTTTTCGCGATTTTTCGCGCTGCATAGCACTTGCAAGAATCTTTTCCTATCACTATGAGATTGGCGTAAGCTTCGTTATGGTATCAGGTGATGGCGGGCTCATAGTAGATCGCCTGATTGAGAGCTGTCTCGAGTTCCTGATTCCTCTGAGCGAGGTGAAGAAGATCCTATCCATCAAAGAATCGTATTAATCAAAATAAAATAAAAATATAGAAGCAATCTCACTTTCGTCGCTTGCGCCAAGAGACGCTGAGTCTGCATGTGCTTCGACTCCAAAACCTTCCTTTCCTCCTGAAAGGTATTCATGAGATTGGAGAACAACTCGAATTTCGACTCTTCTACTTGCTTCTCATACTTTGCTGTGAGCGATTCCTGAGTCTTGAGGAGGTTCTCTTGTAGCAAGAGCAGTTCTTGCGTCTTGTTCGCGTTCTCTGATGCGAGGGCAGAGATCTTCACCTCATATTGAGATATCTTCGCACTCAGTTTCTGAATCTCATCCTGCGATGCCTCTTGAGCAACTTCTGAGTCTGCCAGCCTTCCCTCAAGCGAGTCTGAGTATTCTTGCAGTGAATGGATCTTATTCTGATATTCTGCGTTCTTGCTCTGCTCCAACTTCAAATTATTCTTTAACATCTTGATCTCAGACTTGTACGACTCAATTTCCTCCTTTACTTGAAGATTGATGTTCTCTCGAGCGATGAGTTTCTCTTCCTCAAGCTTTTCTCGGGCCATCGCCAACTCCTTCTCTAACTCTACCTGCATCTTGTTGCGCTCCTCCTCTTGAATCTGCTCGCGCAACTTATCGTTCTGTTGAAGTATCCCAGCAGTAGCGACTAACTCCGCTCTCTCCTCTGTGATCTCAGCGTCAATCTTCTGCAGTCGATTCTTCGCTCTATTGATCGCATCTCTCTTCTCAGTGTATCCCAAGCGATCTTGTTCGATTCTCGTCAAGAGAGGAATCATTTCGTTCGCGATGATTTCTGCTTCTTTCTCTCGATCGAGTCTCGAGCTAAAATTGCCATTTTCGTCTTTAATCTCATCTTGGTTCTCCGCCGCATTGCTAAAGGCGTCGAACTTCATCTGCAGCTGCTGGTACTTCGAGATGTTCGAGTCCAGCTGTTGTTTCAGCGATGAATTATCTTCTTTCCAATCTTTCACATTCTTTGTCAGTAACGCTTTTTCATTGGTTAATCGTTTGATATTTTTCATGTGCAGCACTTTCTGCTCCTTGACGCTCTGCATCATCTGAGTGATGACTTGGTTCATGTTCTGCTCGCGTTCCGTCTCCAGCTGCTTCGAGAGTTTCTCTTTCTCTTCCCACGTGTTCAATTGCAACTGCTCCATCTCTCGGAGTTTTTCCTCTAACTCCGAGGTGTTGGCGATCGCCATGGTCGCTGAGTTGGTCTCAGTCGAAGGATTCGCTTGAACCGCTGCAGCATTCTTCAACATCGCCTTCAACTCCTCGATCTGATGTTGCAGGTCTCGAATCATTCTTTCACTCGAATCTTCGTTGCGGACAACAGCGTTTTCGATGGATTTCGCTCGGTTGGCGTACTTCAGAGTGGAAATGGTTTCCGCGTAGTTGTAGTCTGCTGGCGAGATGCTTGCGATCATAATTGTCGCGGCATTTCCTCCGAGAGACTCCTGTAATAGACGAGTGAGCTTACTTTCTCGATAAGGGATGACTCGGTTTCCCTTCTTTGCGCCCTCAGACAGCTGGTTGATGACGTTGCCAAGAGTGAGGAGTGACTTGTTGATGTTCGCTCCTTCCTTCAACGTCTGGCCAGTTGCCTGAGTCTTCGACACTCTTTCCGAACCAGCCAAATCAACTAGATTGATTTTAGCTTTGATCAACTGTTGTCTTTGTCGAGATTCTGACAGCTCCGTGACGATCTTTTGTTCCACTTTGATGGTGAAAACCGAGTGAGAGCGCGATGATTGATCGTTCATTTGAGTCGCGCCAACATGACGCACAGCATTTCCTTGATAAATTAGCCTGAGCACGTCATTCGCGTCTTTCACCACCTAGAGAGCGAAGCGATGAGATTATGAGGGGAAGGAAGGTCGCACTGCTTACCAGCTCAGCTAATCCCTCTACATAAATCCCCAGTTCCGGGGACTCATGGATCTTTAGTTTCTTATCCGAAGGATTCAACAGATCCTTAATATCTTCATTGTACACCTCTAAGAACGAGACCGTGACGAGGAATTTCGCTTGTATTTTCGATTTGGGCGGCGTGTTTAGAGCCCCACTGTTGGAGGACGAGGCCTCCTCCATCACTTGCCTTCCTTCCAAACTTTTCATCCTCTCAGGTATTCGTTGCCATAGTTCGTCGTTCAGCTGTGGGATGATTCCTTTGTTCTCCTCGTTGCCTAACATTGAGTGAGTCTTGCCGGAGCCTGTCTGACCATAGGCGAAGATCGTTCCATTGAATCCATCCAAAGCCTGAGATACTATTGGTCGACCTAATTCACCATAAACCTGCTGCTGAGTGGAACTGCCATCATAGGCGTAGTCGAAGGTGAAGGTCTTGTCCTCGTGGTTCGACTCAACGCCTTTAATAATGATGGAGTTCGCAAGGATATTTACAATATTATTACAGCCTCGAGCTATCTCCTTACTTGACATAGGACGACATCGAACTGCTACCTTCACATTGACATCCATTCTGCTATTCTTCTGTACAAACTAACAATAAATAAAACAAACGACTAAGAGAGAAAACGCGATCAAAAGATGAAAAAAATTCCGATAAAAGATTTAAAGGTTCCAAAATCTTAAATATAGTACTGTAGATCGATTTAGGCACCTTTAACGTCGAGTGCTTTGATCATGATACCAAAGAGATATAGTGTTGGAGGTATAATCGTCTCACTCGAGCGCTGTCAACGAGAGTGGCTAGGTCAAAGATGATAGAAGGATAATCAGCTTTGTTGATGGTGTCGCTCCTCTCTAAGTCTTTCGAATAGGTCTCTGTCTGGACTGTGAGGGAATATTGTCTCTAAAGCTTTTCGATCGTTTCAAACCAGTAAAAACCGAAACCGACTGACAGAAAAACGACTCGGTTTGACTGAACGATAGACAAACCGAGAATATACGAAGTCGTTCGATATGTTCGATCGTATTTTATAAATCCATCTTATTAAAGACACAAACTACTAACAAAATCAAAAGTATGACTGTTGCCATAAACAACTCCATCTAATACTATTATAGGGCACAATAAGCCGCTCCCACTGCGTGCATAAAGGTTTGCTGTACCACACATAGGGGCTCAACGAACCACAATCACACAATCCTTGTTTATTATTTGCAACATTTCTTGCGACCATATGGTGCTTGTATTGGCGCACCTCCGAGGTTCACTGTGTCATCATGAGCACCTGTGTTCTTCCTTGATAATCCGCCGGTCTTTTGCTTCTCCCAAATCCTCTCCGCTGTGCGAATGAAGGCATCGTCCACGCCATCGGCATTCTTTGCAGATGTCTCAATGTAGACCAGTCCGTTTTCATCAGCAAACGCCTGTGCTTCGTTTCTTGTAACAACACGTCTAATAGCAAAGAAGAACAGATAAGCGGAATAGACCATGAGGCAGAAACTAAAAACTCACTTCGTTTGCACATCTGACTTATTTCCTACCAAAGTTATGCATATATTAGGACTAGCGAACTGTCTCGCCTCTTCTAACCAGCGGCTGAGATGATTGAAAGTGTCTTTTCGCGTAACATCGAAGACGAGTAAAGCTCCTGAGGCATCACGGTAATAAGATCTTGCCTGACGAAAGAATAAAAACGAGAATTCAAAAGGTCCATCTACTTACAATACTCCTAAAGGACTCTTGGCCAGCAGTATCCCACTATATCAAACATTCATAAATATGAATAAGGAGCAAGGGATCTCAACTTACAATCTGCAATTTCACTTTTTCTTCATTAATTTCAATAATTCTTGAACCAAAATCTACACCAATGGTGAGATCATGCACCTGCGTACAGGTTATGGTTCTCAGCCATGTGGAAGGACAAGGCGAAAGACACTTACCGAACTAAATCTGCGATCGACGAATTGCAAAAGCAAACAACTCTTCCCAACTCCAGTATCACCAATAACCACCATCTAAGGAGATCCTATCAGTTGCTCAGTCAGAAGAAGGAGGAGCAACTTACAGAAATTTTTGGAATCTGTTTTCCGCTGGACATTTCTTTCAAACTGATCTAAGAGACTATAGAATTGCTGATAACTACCGGTGAAAAAGAGATCGAAGTGATCAATGAGGCTCTGTGTGTGAAGTGCAGGGGTAGGGATGGCAATAGCTATTGTATTGGGGCTATAATAGATGTGTGTGTCTGAAGGATTTGTTATGAGCGATCCAAAAGCACAGAAAAAGCTTGAACAGAGAAAAGCACTTTTTAAAAAGCGCTTTTCAAAGATTCTTTTTTAATTTTGCGCTTCATCCTCTGCAGATTTTCTTATTATACATCACTAGAACCAATAATAAAGCAAAACATAAACACACACACAAACACATTAAAAGAAAAGAAAACTAAACAGCGAGGGAAATACTAACCACTACCAAATAAGATACTAAACAGAAACACACACATTGATCATTTTACTTCCCCTGTCGCTACGAGAAAGAGAAACGGAATCAAACTCATGCATGGATAAGTGAGAGAAACCTTACCTGATATCTGCCGTACTGAGAGCCCGCTGTCTGTTCTAGATGATGACCTTGTAAGTTGTTGAAGTTGACCCCTGCAGTGCCGCTCGCAGCGAGTCGAGTATCATAGGCAGGATGTCCATGATGATTGGAGTAGTTAGGATTGACGTTGGGATTGAATGAGGGATGATCGTTGAATTGGTTGCTGCCTTGTCGCGCACCTTGCATATTGTTGTTTGGTGTTGGATTTGATGGGTTATTTCGGTAGTTCTGAGGCAGATCATGATAACCAATCCCACCGCCACTGTTCGAATTCATAGGCATATACTGCTGTTGTTGTGGCGGTTGTTGGTTCGGTATACTTCCTCCCGCATTGTAGATGTGAGGTAAGCCTCCTCCTGCTCCTCCTGCGTAGGGATTATTCACATAGTTCCCCGTCCCGCCTACTCCTCTTGATCTTGATGGAGGAGGTTCTAAACTCGGCTGAAAACGCGGCGAAAATCCGCTTGGGACGTCACCAATACCTCGACCAGCTGGATAGTTAGTCTGAGGTGGAGTGCGTTGATTCACTAATGGTGGTCGTTGGTTGCTCTCCCAATTCTGACTATTCAGTGCTGCGACATTATTGTTCACAGAAGCAAATTGAGGTTGAGGTCTAGCCCCTCCTCGACTCCTCAGACCGTTGTTTGTAGCATTGGAGTTGAGTAAATGGCTCGGAGGTTGAGCAGGTCCCATGTTTACTGTATTTCCCTCCAGAGGAGGCACCTGTCCGATTGTGCGAGGAGTCTTTCTCGGGCCGTTAATAGATAAAGGGTCTAATACGCTTGGGTTGTTGCTCGCGGTAGGAAGAGATAGAGGATTGAGGAGGTCATGACCGACACTGCCGATAGATCCCTTCATCGCAGCATTTCCTTTAACATTGCTGCTTGGAACATAACCCATGCCTCCACCGCCGTTATTTGAACTAATTGGAGGCATCATCGCAAGATCAGAAGGAGGAGCATTAATCGGGTTCAGAAGAGGGGTGTGAGGGTGATTCGCCACAGGGAGCAGCTGAGCAGGATAAGAAGGATTCAACGACGACTGCATCTTAGCGCTCATCTCTTGCTCCGGACCGAATGAAGGACCTCTTGGACGACGATTAGGCTTAATGGGCAACTTCGTGCTGAACTCTCTGAAAGCTCGGATCTCCTGCTCTCTTTTCTTCTCTCGCTCTCTCTCCGCCTCGCGATCAAGCTCCTTCGCTCTGTCTTTTGACTCCTTAGAATCCATTTCTACTGTGTTTCGACCTGCTCGGCGACTTTTTTGGCGACTGCTTGGCATTCCATCTACAGAAAGCGAAGCTAAAGAAATATCGATCGGATGACGAGCTGACTTACCTGGCATCTCGACCTTCGCCTCCCCAGCTTCCATCGAATCTGCGGGCATCTTCCCCACCGCACTGTTGTTATTGTCATAATAGTGGGGATCATAAGCATTCTTGTAGTCAGGAGCCCCATAATCATTGCCACTCGCGTAGTGCGAGGGAGGAGGATTGGAGTTGGCGGGGTAATATGGATCCATCATCTTCTGTCCCATCTCATTTAACGCGAAGCTGTTGGCTCCTTTGGCAGGAGCGAGAGCCGGCATCATACTTTGATACTTAGGATTGTATTCTTCTTCGTTAGGCCCTCCCTTACTGCCGTACAGGTCACTTGGTTGCGCATGCTTGTAGTGGTTATCGTTACTGCTGCTCGTTGGTAGAGGGAGTAGTTTTTCTTCGGCTTCGTAGCGAGGTCCTCCTCTAGTGTTATTATTACTACTACGTTGGTGATTGTTGATGGCAGGCCAGTGTTCGGGTTGCTGTTGTTGTTGAGGGGTGGTTTGTTGCACCACCCCTGTGGAAGGCGGTGTTTGAGACACCATCGATTGGGGATTGTACTTCTTATCGAGATTTTCAAAGTAGGGGTGCTGCAGACACTGCTCAGAAGACGGTCTTTCTGATGGTTCCATACTTAACAGTGCCTTCATGATGCTCAGAGCTCTCTTGCTCAACTTACCCACGTACTTCTTCTGTAGAGTCTCAGGGCGAGACATATCAGGAAACTTTAGGCCTGCGAACCTAGCATTCATCATAAAAAGTTCTTGGTGATCTGGTGTTAGAGGTCCTAGAACCTTCTGAATTATGTACAGTTGATCGACTTCGCTGTCGCCAGGGAACATCGCCTGACCGTCAGAGATCTCGCCCATAATACAGCCAATCGCCCACATATCCACTCCAAAGCTGTATGATGTCGATCCTAGAAGCAATTCTGGGGCTCGGTACCATCTGGTGGCGACGTAGTCTGTTAAGTCGTCGTTGGTCTTGGCGATGACTCGCGCAAAGCCGAAATCACAAAGTTTCAATGTTTTCGTCCGCAGGTTGATCAGAAGATTTTCTGGCTTGATATCTCTATGAATAACAGAGTTGGAGTGACACCAATGAATCGCTAAGACCAGCTGGTAACTGTAGGCTCTGACGACCTCGGGGTCGAGACCCGCCGGCTGTTCCTCCAACAGCTCTAAGAGATTCTTATCCACGAACTCGAAGACGAGATATAGTTTTGCCTTTCGTTTGAAGGCCTCCTTTAAACCAACAATATTGATATGACGGAGCATGCGAAGTATCTTGACCTCTCTCAGAGTTGTCTTGCGCAGAACTTCGTCGTCCTCGGATTCCTTGAACTTCTTGATCGCAACGATTTCTCCATTCTCTTTGTTTCGGCACTTCAAGACTACTCCATACGCACCTTCACCGACAACTCCCAAAACTTCGTACTTATTCATGTTCAAGACAGCTAGCTTTCAGAGTAGGTGAGGAGAAGACCCAGTTTGATTCTTCAGTTATTAGCCATCCACCCTCGAAAGCAAGCAATCCAATCAAAGAATATTCTTAAAGCAGCAATACTTCTCACAACACTGTCTGTGACGAGAGGGCTGTGTTGTTGTTGTCTCGCCGAGTCTTTTGTTGTTTGAAAGACACGAAACGCTCGAAGGCAATAAACGCTTTTTATGACTAATAAGCACTGTCATAGGCAGCGCATAATTGAAAGAACAGTGGCTTCGCAGTATTAACGTTAGCGACAAATAATATGAAGTCAATAAACTGAAACACAATTAGAATGTGAACCACGTCAATCGACAACTAAGAGAGAAACTATAAACAATTTCAACGAGGGAAAGAGAAAAGATTAGTAACAATCAATACAGGAAGGATCTTAAAGGCTCATGAGCTCTCGCATCATGTCCTCATCCTCTTTTTTCACAAAGCGTCCCTATAACATGCAAATAGTCAGAGATCACTAAATATGCCAACTTCCAACGAATTGGCCTCACCTTTATTCTCAATCGACTATCAGCAAAGTTTTTTCTCACGTCATATTTCACCTTCCTCGTCCAAACCCTCCTTGTCCTCTTCTCAAGAAATCGTTCGATTCTCAGCTTTCTCTGGTCTGGAGTATAGGCACCGATGAAACCCGAAGTCGTTACAATAGGCTTCTGACCAGGCAGAGACGATGGCGTGGAGAGGGATCCAGTGAAACCCAAGGTACGTCGTAGATCAGATGATGGGCTGACATTTCCAGGTTCGTTCTTTGTCTTTAAAGAGATATTGTTCACCATGGCGGGCGTAGCAACAGAAGATGATGATGGAAATCCTGTCGCGTTGTGCAGGTTCGCATTGCTCATCGATAAATTATTCATTCCAAAAGTTGAGATGGTCGTTGTTGGAAGAAGTATTCCTTTGTTCATTTTTGCTTTCTGAGAGGCATCGTGAGAATGAGGAAGTAGATTTGGCTTTCCCCCGTTACTTTTATTTCCTTCCAACTTAATCTTCAAGTTCTATCACCACAAATGTCAGCGGAGAGATATCCAGTATACAGTCAGTCACTTACCAGCTTTGGATCTTTCGCCAGGCCGCTATTCCCAGGAGGTAACTTATTCTTATTATTTTGTAATGACTGTGCTAATGTGGCATAAGCAGAAAGATCCACGTCATCAGCACTTCCTCCGAACTCTCCGAACTGATGATGTGCAAAGGCGTCAGCGAAGCTATCTAGCCGTGAAGCTCTTCGGTGTTGGGGATTGGATGGATCATAGAGCAAGTCTTCGAAGAGTCCGAGATCAGTGTCCGTTCCAGACGAATGATTGGCGGTCCCGCTCCCTATTAGGTCATCAAAGATCATCTCGGAAATGTTCACAGCATCGAAAGACTCTTTTCTCTTCTCCATAAAGTCCATTGCCACCTCACTCAACGTGCGAGGTTTTGTGTATGGTTGTCCAGCAATGGTTAGAGCGGTTGGAGGTGGTGATATTTTACTGCCTGTTGGCGAGCGCACAGAGGACGGTGGCGGCATTAGAGAAGGGGCGGAGTGCGAAGAATTGATGATTATGGGCGGAGGAACAGGGACAGATGGTGCAATCTTGGTGTGCGCAAAGCTGTTTTGGTGCGAATTGTTGGGAATGTGATGAGGGGGAGGTGGGCCGTGACCCGCTGAAGGATCGTTCCAAGAGAAATCGAAGTTATCGAATTCATCGTGCTTCTGTCCGTCGCCCTCCTCATCGCTCTTAAAACCATTGAGAAAATCGAAATCTAGGCCTTCCAATAGATCGATTGATTCTTTCCTTCCCAAATATCCTTGATTAATCAGATCGAGCAACTCCTTTCCGTCTCCTCGCTCATACTTATCAAGCAAGCTCTGAAGCATCGTATCACCACTAATAATGAGATCTTTAATCAAGCCCTTTTGTTTCTTATCAATATATCCTAACTCTTCTAAATTGGAAGCCGTCCTGAAGATCCAAGGCGAAAGATTAGAGAAGAAGAAATATGAAAAGACGACGAACCTCAATCTCCCACTAATACTTCCTGTTCTCATTCGTTTTGTATGAGATACATCATAGCTATTCGAGCGATAGCGGTGTTGTTCGGGTTTGCTGAAACCTGTGTGAGCGTGGTTTGCGGAAGTTTCTGAGTTCATCGTCGAATTGTGATGCATTCGTTCTCAACAGCCTAGGCGAATCTCGAGATTCTGAAAATTTTAAAAGATGTAAATCAATTCCTCTCTATCGTAAGATTTGTCTCAATCTCGATCCTGAAGATAATTCACGAGATACTTCGGCTCAAACAGTCAGAGAATCGTTAAAATTGATCAGCTAACTCTCCCTCGACTTTTCTTGCAGCAACTATCCCTCGAAAACCCGAAACCTCGAAAAAGATTTTTGTTAGCGCAAATGCCTAATTGTCTGAGCAATTGCTTTAAACCAGGAAATCATTAGTCAACAAAGAGCAAAACTTCTTCGCATTAATTCATGCTAGTTCTTCCGACGAATCGTTTCACAAATGAATTTATACACAGATTTTAAGCTACTCGAAGAATCTTTACTGGTTCTGAGTGGAAAGGACGATCAACAAACCAAGCACAGGTAATTGCCAATACTGTTATCCATGACAACGTTAAATCAAACTTAAGGGCGGCGAGTGATCTCAAAGCACACGTTGAGTTAGCAGCTCGAGAATTATCATTAGAGCGATTTTCGAAATTTGAAAATGAACTTTACACGGTAGGTCTCTTGTGTGTGATTCGTTTCTTTGGTCATCGGTTCGTTGCTCTTAGGCCATCTTGAATATGGTGAATAACAGCCATTTATACGAAAAGATTGGTGGGATTATCGCCATTACAGAGCTTATCGATTGCACTTCAGCCTCTGCGGAGTCGAAAGTGATGCGTTTAGCGAAGGCTCTGTCCACGTCACTCTCCGTCGCAAATGACTTCGATCTTATTGAACTAATTGGAGAGGCCTTAGGCCATATGGCGAAGAACAGTCCTGTTCAACATGTCGAGTATTTAGAGGGTGAGCTAAACCGCTCTCTGGACTGGCTCCGCGGCAAGCCTTCCAGCCACAAGCGATTCGCTGCTTGCACGATCCTTCAACAACTCGCGAAGAATGCTCCCACCGTTTTCTTTGCTCGAATCAACGAATTCTTTGATTTAATATGGGGTCCTATATGGGACTCTAAGGAAGTGATTCGGCTGGCTGCGGGCCGTGCTCTCAGTTCTTGTCTCGCTGTTCTGAAGGAGAGAACTTATCATCTGCAATGGTACTGTTTCATCTACGACCAGTTGACAGAGGGCTTTCATAACTCCGGGGAAGAATTCGTTCACGGATCGTTATTGGTTGTGACGGAGGTGTTGAAGTATACTGGGGATTTCATGATTCCCCGATTCAAGGAAGTGTGCAAGGCGATTATGGCTCTCAAGGATCATCGTTCAAGACTAGTGCGTTTAGCGATTATTGGAATACTTCCTTCGCTCGCAAAACTTTGTCCGGATGCTTTCGCTCGGGCTCACATGGATGAGAGTATTGACTTTCTGTTGAAATGCATGAGATCGTCGGAGCTGAAGTCTCACGCATTGCTCTCTACAGGAAAGTTGTGTTTAGCAATCGGATCACACCTGATTAATCGAATCGATGAATTAACAAATGTTTTAAAGGAGGTGTTTAGTCAATCAGCTTCCGTTGGTAAGAAGCACTCGAGAGCATCAACTACTGACTCGGTAGCGGAGGCGTTGTGTTGTGTGTCAGACATGGTTCAAGGACTTGGTGGACCATTCCATAGCCATGTTTATACCTTAATCGAACCTATGCTTCAATCAGGCCTCACCGCCGAGCTTATTGAAACTTTATCCGTTGTTTGTACCTATTTACCCAGTCAGAAGTCTTTGGTGCAGTCCCGCTTATTAGAAGAGGCAACAAAGGTTTTAGGCGGTGATTGGCAAGGTGGAATTATTGAACCGTCTTATGTTTATAGTTGGGCAAGGAAAGGAGAGCGGGTAACTTTCCAGAAGAGTTCAGGTGACGGGCGGGATACCACGCACCATCACACCATATTACAACCAACTCCCTCCTGGAGCTCTGTGACTCCTTCCCAATCGTACGGAAACCTCTCCCAAGGAGGAATCCGAGGAAATAGACAGTCTTCTGGTCGCGCGGCCCTTCGAGGAAGTATGAACACTGTTTCTCCCGGTCCGCCTCAAACTCCGTCAACCCCTGCTGCATCGAAAACTCCAAAAGTGAAGAAAGGCTTCTTTGCCTCCTTCACCAAATCTTCTAGCAGTTCAACAATTACGAAAAGCCACTCTGTGTCCGCAGGGTTGGGTATGTCTGCGATTGGCCAGGGTTTAGGTCTCGGAACGGAGCAAGACCACTCGCACCATGCGATCTCTCACTCTCATGAGATTGTCCTCTTGTCTCTGCGAACACTTGCCTCACTCTCCATTCCTTTGATGAACATCATTCAGATCGTTCAGCAATCTGTCTTGCCGTACCTCAACTCGGACGACTATTGCATTCGTAAGGAAGCTGCGGTCACTTGTGCAAAGATTGTTTCGACCATCGTCTCGCCTCGTTTCTCTAAAGGACCTACAGCTGTTGCCCTTGAAGATATTCTCTCTCGTTTACTTGAGGTTGCTGTATCTGATACCTCCACTCAAGTACGGTTGGGAGTATTACGAAGCTTGACGAAGGAATTCGATCATTATCTTGGGAGGGGTCATCACGTTGAATCGCTCATGCTTCTCCTCGCTGACGAATTATTCGAAATTCGCATAGAATCGCTTTCTCTCCTCGGAAGACTCGCTGTTTGCAATCCTGCGACGGTATTACCGCCGGTTCGGATTCATTTGCAACGCTTAATATCGGAAATGACTTCTTCTGCGGAAAATAAGCGCATTGAGGAATCGGTGACGATGGTTTGCAATTTTATGAAGTTTCATCGCTTTCATTTCCTGGTGAAACCTGTGATGTCAACGATTTTAAGTTCGCTGCCTTTAAAGAACAACGAAGTGCGCACGACCACTGCCGCGCTGGAGACGATTGGAGAATTGTCTGTCGTGTTGCAAACTGAGCTTCAACCCTACGCGGATAGTCTGCTTCCTGTGATTATATCGAATATGTTTGATTTATCTTCGATCAGAAAGCAAGAAGTTGCGATTCGAACCCTTGGTCAATTCGTCAAATCGACAGGATTAGTCGTCAGACCATATCTACAATATCCACAACTTTTACCCCGCATGCTGGATTTACTCTGTCGCAATGCAGCTAACAAGCCCTATTCCCTGAGAATGGAAATATTGCGCAGCATAGGTCTCTTAGGAGCTCTTGAGCCTCATAGGTATGCTTTAATCGTCTCGTACATCCAGGCAATAAGCAAGCAGAAAAAATTGACTGAAGGTAATGAAGAAAAATCGAATGATCCCAAAGTGAAGAGCGGTTTAGGTGCCCTCAATCAAGTTGGCAGCTTGCTACCGTTTCCAGCGAGCAGCGTGGACGCGAGAAACCATTTACTCCTGGCACTGAGCAAAGAGAAAGAGCGAGATCGTTCCGAGAGTAATCTCTCTTTCCCGGAAAAATCCGCGCAGTTAAAGCACGAATATGATCTGATGAAATCAAGTAACAACTATTCTGATCGAAGAGCCAATAGCAACACCAACTTAGAGCAGGAGGATATAATTAGAACCGATCAACTCCTCCAAGGAGATAATGGAGATATTCCAGCTCACACTTACATGTATGAGTTATCTGTAATGAAAGCTCTCCCGGATCCCCCGCAGGAAAAGATGATATCAACGAAGCATACCCCAGGATCAGAAGATTTCTATCCCCGTGTTGCGCTGGCAGCTTTGGTAAAACTCATTCAAGACGCTTCTCTTAGTTTGCACCACTCCACCTCCACTCAAACTATTATACAGATCTTTTGTGGGTTAGGAGTTAGATGCGTTCCTTTCCTCGAGCAAATTGTTCCCTATTTTCTTCAAATGGTGCGCAAATCGAGTATCGGACTTCGAGAGTCCATATTGCAGCAGCTGTCTCAATTAGTGGCAATCGCGGGGCATTATATCACACCTTACTTGCCGAGCATTCTCGAGATCTTAAAAGACTACTGGCAAGAACATTTGGAGTATGTTCTTGGAATTGTTCAACAGATCGCAATAACCACGACTGAAGCATTCGCTGAATATCTTCCGACGTTGCTTCCTCTTCTCCTCTCTTCACTTTCATTGTCTCGTGACATCAATATTGACACCTACCGACAGAATCCAAATGTTTTCAAATCCTTAGAAGAGATGCTGAATTGCATTCGCGTCCTGAGGATTTCTTTAAGGCCGCACATTCATTTATTTATCCCGAGATTGTGTAAATTATTGAGTCAGATGCAAGATGAAGTGGGTGCCAACAGCACAATAAGCACACAAACTGCTATTGTTCAAACCTTGAAGCAGCTTATCCACGGCTCGAAAGGCGCAGTGCTCGAGCAATGTAATGAAATCGTCAGCGTGCTGGTGCATTCTCTCTGCAAAACTATGCTAAAAGCTTATTCTCATAATATTTCAACAAGTCATGAGATTTACACCGAGTGTATCATTACTCTCACGATATTAGCTCAACAGATCGGAAAGCGCATATTAACATTCGATTCTCTAATCCTCCGCTCCACAGAAGGCAGAGGAATTGATAACTTTCCTTATAAAGAGATTAGCGGTGCGATTCGACAAGGAAGTTGGGATGAGATGAACTACTCTGACCAGGAGGAGCTGCAAGCTCATGCAATAGAATTCCAGGGAATCGCCAGTGATCCTTCTTCTCCTCCAAGGCCAGGGCAAGAAAGCAATTTGATGGGTATGAGCTACTCGCCAGATACTGGCGTCGGTTCAGGAGTGCCGTATACTGGTATTACTAAGCTTGTTTTGAACATGCAGCAATTAGCTCGCGCGTGGGATGTATCTCAGCGCTCTACTGCAAGTGACTGGCACGATTGGCTCTGGCGTCTTAATGTGGAACTGCTAAGAGAATCACCGATCCACACCTTACGTGTTTGTGCTCCCTTGGCTCAGGCGTATCCTCCTATGGCGCGAGAGCTCTTCCATGCAGCCTTTGTCTCATGTTGGCATGAGCTTTCCGAGCAGTATCAAGATTCGCTCGTTCGAGCGCTGACGATCGCTCTCCGATCAGCGCCATCCGAAATCCTGCAATCATTACTCAACCTTGCGGAATTCATGGAGCATGACGTGGAAGCACTTCCAATTAATCTCTCCATTTTGGCGGAACTTGCTCAAAAAGGCCATGCCTACGCTAAGGCACTCCACTATCGAGAGCTGGAATTTCAAACAAATGCCGCTGGGTGCTTTGAAAATCTTATCAACATCAACAAAAAGCTTGATCAGTATGAAGCTGCCGCAGGACTTCTTAATGTGGCCAAGCAAATTCAGAAGAAATTCCCTGAACTCAAGGAGTTTTACACTGTGCAAGAAAGCTGGTTGGCAAAGTTGGGTTATTGGGAAGAAGCTTTAGCCAAGTATGATGAAAAGCTCTCCTTAAACAATAAGGATTCTCTGGCGATTTCAGGGAAAGTCAAGTGCTTGGAAGCTTTGGGAAGGTGGGAGGAGGCTGTGAAGCTCTGTGAAGACAATCTTCTGACCATGAAAATTGAAAGCGACATGACCCACAGTAACACCCATACCAAAGCAGCGGTTATTGGTGCTCGTGCAGCTTGGTCACTAAACGAATGGAACCTTATGGATGATTTTGTTTCACAGCTTCCACAAGATAATGTCGATGGCTGCTTTATGAAAGCAGTCCTGTCTGTCCACCGCGAGCAGTATAGTGAAGCGAAGAAACAGATTGAAATGACTCGCGGGCATTTGGATAAGTCCATCTCTGCGTTAATGACCGAAAGCTACGGACGTGCCTACATGCCTTTAATTATGGTGCAGCAGTGCTCCGAACTCGAAGAAATCATGGAGTATAAGCTCTTCTTAAAAGAGGCCGGCCTCTCAAACTTTATTCTCGCTCACTACAACCAGCATCGTGCTCAAGTAGGCGACCAAACGAGTGGGGATGTTGAGATTCTCGCTGCGGTCAATGACCAATCCGCCATACATGATGTGACAAACACTGACATGATGATCTACTCTAATTGCATTTATGGCGTGGAGGATCATAGCGGCATTCCACGACGCCCCAATCGCCATGAAACAATTTCTTTCCAGTTATCTTTTGATTCTGCTGATGCCAATAACGAGTCTGTAAGCACAAATCGCAAGTATTTAATCGAGGAAGCGAACAGTCGTAGACTGGTTTTATCGGAGAAGTGGCGAAGGAGAATTCGCGGTTGCTCGTCAACTGGTCGAAATGCCATCCCTTACTGGAAATTCCTTCTCAATGGTCGTAAAATGGTTTTAAATGAACAGGAAGATCTTGATACTTGGCTGGACTTCGTCACATTGTGTCGCAGTGGGGGAAATAACTCCTTGGCGGAGAGAATACTCTCACTGTCGCAGCAGCTTACCCGAGGTCAAGATTATTCATCCAGTTCACCTTTCGCAGCAGGAGTTCCTTCCACACATTCGTCCGCGAGCACTGCTACAGACGCAAATTTACTCGACGATCAATTGATGATTATGGACAGGAGAATTCGATTTGCGATGTTGAAACAACAGTGGGACAAAGGTGATCGGGTCAATGCTTTGTACGGCCTTGATCATCTTGTCAGAACTACTCGACTTCTGAATTCCTCTTCGACCAGCGTAGCTGGCATTCCTTCTTCTGGCCTGCATCACCACTCTCAAGTTGACTCTTCCTACCTCTCATGCCTATTGAAATTGGGAGAATGGAAAATCGCGATCCTCGACCCTAGCAAGCCTGCAGATCTTCCAACTCGAATGGAGGTGTTGCAGTTGTACTCTCGGGCCACTTTAGTGGATCCTAACAGCTATCGTGCATCACATCAATGGGGTTTATGCAACTACCGTGCTATAGAAGAGATTCGAAACGCAAATAAGGTCTTGGTGAATCAGTTTACAAGTGGCAGCTTTGCCTCTGCATCCAACCAGAAGTATCATCACCAACGCGCTCCTCATTCGAACCCCGGCTCGAATATGTCTGCGACAAGTGGAATTACGCGCGACCAGTTTTTCTCTTTTGCCGTGAACGCAATCAAAGGTTTGATGAAAGCCCTCACCTTGGGAACCAGGAAATTCAGTTCGTCCGTCATGCAAGACATGCTGTGTATTCTTTCTCTATGGTTTCGGTACGGGAAAATTCCAGAGGTCAATACGGCACTCGAAACGGGTCTGGCCACTATTGCTATTGATAATTGGCTCGGTGTTCTCCCTCAGTTAATCGCGCGTATCGATCACCCAGATAAAGATGTGAGAACATTATTGCACTCTTTGTTAATGAGACTCGGATCGAAGCACGCTCAAGCATTAGTCTATCCACTGTCTGTGGCCCTGAAATCGCAGAAAGGAGAGCGAAAAGAAGCAGCAGAGGCGCTCATGAATGGGCTGCGTCAAAATAGCCCCAAACTCATTGATCAAGCACTCCTTGTGTCGCAGGAGCTCGTAAGAGTCGCGATATCCTGGGAGGAGTCTTGGCACTGGGGTCTTGAAGATGCTTCCCGTCAATGTTTTGGTGAAGGTAATTTACAGGCAATGATCGAGACCCTCGAACCTTTACACGAGGTCATGAATCAGGGACCTACTACCTTGCGCGAGGCTGCTTTCGTCGAAGCCTATAAATACGAACTTACGCGTGCATATGATTGTTTGCAAGCATATAAGCTTGCAATGGCTGAGAGGAATCTGACTATACCAATTAAGAAACCTGTTTACCATACCATACAGCCTCCACCTCCTCCACCTGAAGAAAGTCACATCACACAAGCGTGGGATTTCTATTACCCCGTTTTCAAACGAATTAATTCTCAGTTGCCTCACATCAATACTCTCGATCTAGCGGCTTGCTCCCCTCAACTACATGCCGCCGTGAACCTTGATCTCGGTGTCCCTGGCACCTATCAGGTGAGCGGCGCAGCTGTGCGAATCAAGAGCTTTAATCAAACAATCGCAATCATTCGATCCAAACAAAGACCGCGCAAACTCCGAATTATGGGAGAGAACGGTCAAGAATTTGTATTTTTGCTAAAGGTGAGGCAGAATCTATCCATTTGTACGGTCTTTCTTATCGCTTTCTCTCCAATATTAGGGACATGAAGACCTCAGACAGGATGAACGCGCAATGCAACTATTCGGTCTGGTCAATGCGTTACTATACCATGATCGAACAACGGGAGTATCGAGTGAGGATTACCAGATCCAACGATATGCTGTTATGCCTTTATCTCCATCGGTTGGTCTAATTGGTTGGGTGCCTAACTGTGACACGCTACATGACTTGATTCGAGCGTATCGCGACTCACGAAAGATCATGCTTGATGTGGAGCACCGTCTTATTCTTCAAGTCGCCCCTGGCAAGCTCTACGACTCTTTGCCTTCGATGCATAAGTTAGAGGTATGTTCTCTGTTGCTTTGATTGCATGTTTTGATCCCCTTCTGAAGGTGTTTGAGCATGCGATGACTTACACTGCTGGCGAGGACTTAGCGAAGATCCTTTGGCTGAAGTCAGAAAATTCGGAGTCGTGGCTCCAGCGCCGCGCGACCTATACTCGTTCTTTGGCCGTGATGTCAATGGTTGGGTATATTCTTGGCTTGGGCGATCGTCATCCTTCAAACTTAATGTTGGATCGAAAGACTGGCAAGATTATCCATATCGACTTCGGAGACTGTTTCGAGGTCGCGAAACATCGAGATAAATTCCCTGAAAAAGTCCCTTTCCGCTTGACGCGAATGCTTGTGAATGCGATGGAAGTTGCAGGAATTGAGGGTAATTACCGTTTGACGTGTGAGAAGGTGATGACAGTGTTGCGGGAGAATCGAGATTCGTTGGTCGCAACGTTAGAAGCCTTCGTGCACGACCCGCTGATCTCTTGGCGTCTCATGAACATCAATCCAAAGAAAGTCTTGAAAACTGAGATGCTAAAGGAGCCTTCTGTTGCCGCACCCCCGACACAACCGAGTAATGAAGTTAAAGCACCGTCTAATACGCAGCCGCAACAACAGAGCCGAGATCTGCCTGCCCTCTCACTGACAGAGACTCAAAAGCCTTTCGCTGGTCCGCGTTCTCTAGTGGCAAAGTCTTTTCTCACCATGCTGGAGCCCATTCAAGAGATGCCCAGTGAAGTCATCACTGGCTCTGCACGGCTGGAGAATGAGGAAGAGAATGAAGAAGAACCAGAGAGCGAGGACTCGGTAATGCAGCGATATAATCCAAGAGGAATAAAACCACTGACTATTCAACCCCCTCCTCAGGGTTCTGTCACTCCCACAGGCTTTGCTGATCACTCGGCTGTCAACGATATCATCTCCACCTCCTTCAAGAAGCAATCTTTGATTCAGCAAGGAGAACACCACATGCTCGATCTCCTCACAGCTGCGACAAACCCTCCTAATTTGAACGACAAGTCAGCCAGTGGCAAGTCAGTGTCTTTTTCGCATGTGAATCAGACGATCGACGCAGACAATACGATTCGCAAGTCTTCTGTCTCGGTGGCAATTGTGAAGCAAGCGGAGATCGTCGAGGAGACTCGCGCCTCCTTGACAAACACTCCGGCAGTCACCGGTGGTGCAGCTAATACCCCCGCAGCAGTAACAAGTCCCACATCCGCGATGCCAACCCTCCAAATGCCAATCAGTCCTTCCACTTCAACGAACATCCCCGACAACATGAGCACTAATCTCGAATCAGCAAACAATGCGATCATCTCCTCCTCTGTGCGCGCTAGCGGCGGATTACATCAAACGAACATTCACTTGGAGATGGCAAGTCTAGCCAATAGTATCTCACAGATCAATCCGACTCGCGTCCTTGCTATGAGTGCGAGACAGAGCATCGGAAGTGTGAGAAGTCTCCTCGGAGCTCCATCCGCCATCAGTCAGCTGGAAGGAGGGGACGGGGACTCGCAGCAAGAACTGACAGACAAAGCTGTTATCGTCATTCGTCGCGTCATGGATAAGCTCACTGGCATGGACTTCCCCACCGAACACGTTGTAGTGCCGTCAGCGCTCAGTCCTTCCTCTTCCCATCTCCCTCAACAACAGCAGCAGGCATTAGAGGTCGCAGAGCAAGTTGATCGTTTGATTCGTGAGGCCATCTCCAATGAGAACCTCTCTCAAAGTTTCTTCGGCTGGTGTCCTTTCTGGTAAATGCACAGAGAAGTGCAATCTGTTCACTATGTATCAAAACCTTCATTCCATCGTTCTTCTGTATGACAATGTGTAAAATAATCGCTGCTGATATAGAATACACCATTACACCATCAGATCGAGATAGAGATTCAGTAAAGAATAATCCCAACGTATCTTGGATTTACAATACGTCAGACATAGTTGACAGAAGACAGTGTGAGTTGACTTTCAATGAATTGATGGCATAGTGGGTAGTCAGAGGTGTTAGCATCCTCTAGATCAATCGTCTTTCGTTGTTCATAATAGAAAAGAAAGAGGAGAACAGCTTCAAAACATTAGTAAGTTTAAGTTTAGATAGATCTGTGGCTGTGCTTAATGATGTGATAAGAAGCGAAAAATGAGATTAATAAGGTGAAGACACGTCATGCTAGATTAAATATCTATTATATCTATCCTTTGTTGTAAAAGAAATTCCTCGTTAAAACCAACTCACTCTCCCTCATATAAAAGCTCAGATTGCCTGAACATTGTCGCTGATTTAATTCGTCGTTGTCTTCAGGGCGACAAGACCGTAGCCTGCAACACATCACACCCCACCACCCCGCTCACTACCTCCCCTACCTCTACCTCCAACAGGTGTGGGATTCCTCCTCCTAACTGTTGGAGGAGGAGAAGGAAGCTCTGACGAGCCCAAAGAAGAGCCAGTGACGTCATCGACCTTTCTCTTTTTGCTGTAATAGGCGAAGATCAACAGACCCAGGCCAACCAACACTCCTAGAACCACAAAGCCTGCAACTAGAACACCAGAAAAGAGACCTCCGCTTGAAGTCTTTGCATCGAGATAGAGCCTGCTCCTCAGACGACTGAGAGGGGTGAGTGATGTTGGGTGAGACGTGGGAAGCGCAGTAGGATGGGCAGTCGGGTGAGCAGTAGGGCGAGCAGTAGGGCGAGCAGTTGGGTGAGATGTGGGAGGGGAAGTTGGTCGTGGAGAAGGCCTGCCAGTTGGTTTGAAGGAAGGTTTAGTGGTTGGCTTTCTGGTGGGTTTTAAAGTTGGTCTCACTGTGCGTTTAGCAGGAGCAGAGAGTTGAACTATAGGTTTAGCGGTGGGTTCAGCCGTCAAAAAAGCAACTTGACTATATTAACATGATCAGATCAGATCAGATACAGTGTATTCACTGCTAAAAAGGATGACATTACCTGACTCTTAGAAAGGAAAGTACAAGAGCTACCACTGAGATGGCAAGGACGAGAGCTAGTAATAAGATGTTCATAGAGTAAGGAAAGAGAATATATATATGACATATGACGGGTGAGTCTAGAGTCTAGTAAGTCTAATAGCCTATCTAGTTCTAGTAATGTAGATAGTATGATATTATCTATCGTATCTATCGTACATCTATCGTATCTATCGTCCATCTATCGTATCTATCGTATC
>VKHI01000269.1:0-38962 GCA_015145745.1 Poterioochromonas sp. DS
ACAATTTTTTTGAAAGAAAAAAGTTATTACTTGTCTTTCAAAGAGTTTTAAACAATATTTGCAAAAAAAGTTAATTAGAATAAAAACAAAGATAAAAAGGTATTTATTTTTTTTTAGATTATTTGAAATTGAAATCATAAGTTCTAAGTGTAGTACTATTACAATTTAATTGATAGTTGTCTAACACAAACTTACGTATACAATTTAGTTATACTATAAAGCACCCATAACAGTAGAACTAGGAGTTGAACCTAGTTTATGAAATGTGCGTGCCCGGTTTACACCATAGGGGTAGAAAAATTCTTTTGAATGTAAGAAGTTAGAAGGATTTTAAATTAAATTATCAGACCTAAAGCCTTCATTTTCAACACACAGGATTCATGAAAAGAAGGATCTGAGATAATAGTAGTAACATAAATATAAGACCTAGTACTTATTTCTATGACAGAAAATGAAGATTCTAAGGGATAAGGCTGCGCTTGTAACCAAGTTCCGAATTTGCCTAATTTTTCACTATTGCGTAACGCAAAATCAGCAAAATTTTCCATCACAGGTGGTGTAGGAGAACTTATCACAGGTGGAGAAGAACTTGAAGCTTGGCCAACGGTTTCTATGAAATTATTCGCAATATTGGGCAAGGCATTTTGATTATTAATGCAAGGAACTTCTGAGCCAAAAGATGTTGAGGGAGAACCGTCATTAGTATAAAATACTATATACAGAGCACAGATACCAAAAACTCCAAGTAAAAATAATCCAGCATAAAAATCAAGATCAATGTTTGCGCCATTTTCAGCAATCTTTTGGAGAACAACGGGCTCAATCGATTTTGAGGTAAGTAAGTTAACTTTTTGCAGTAGAATATGATTTTCTGACTGTAATTCAAAAAGTCTTTCTTCAAGAGAATAAAATCGCTCACTTAATTCATGGAGCTTAACAAAGCAAAAACAAGAAACAAGTGAAGAAAATAAAATTAAAAGATTTACAAATTTTGTAAATTTGTCCATAAGTTTTTTTTTAAATAAATAGATGGAAACAGCCGGACTCGAACCGGCAACCTTATACATGCAAAATATACGCACTACCAATTGTGCAATGTTCCCGAGAATGTTTTTTATGAATTTTGGTACTTTGTTTTTTGAAATGTTTATAAATAAAGGGAACAATGGGATTCGAACCCATGGTACGTTGAGTATACGTACGACGAATTAGCAATTCGGCACTTTAAGCCGCTCAGTCATGTCCCCCTAGTTTGAGTAGCAGTGATGCCAAATAAACTATAAATTAAAAATTATATACTATACGAACAATGGGATTCGAACCCAT
The DNA here is from genome assembly GCA_015145745.1 of Poterioochromonas sp. DS. Classification (NCBI taxonomy): domain Eukaryota; class Synurophyceae; order Ochromonadales; family Ochromonadaceae; genus Poterioochromonas; species Poterioochromonas sp. DS. The sequence goes on from VKHI01000269.1 coordinate 1,327, forward strand.
ACCGTCTGCTTGGAAGGCAAAAAATCTACCATTAATCTATATTCGCATTAAAAATCTAAACATAAAGTTTATATCTAGATTTTTTGAGCATTTATGTACTCTAAAGACATTAAATGATAATCTTCTTGAGATGTAAGCTCTTGCTCTTTAAGGAGAACAATTGTGTGGCTGTAAATATCAACCTCTAAATGAGAAGGTAAATTATATTTCGAAGGGAAAACTTTTATATTTTTTTTCAGTTTTAAAGCGTTTGACTTAATTTTAATTACGTCACCCTTTTTTAATGAACTAAATGTCGCTATTTTTTCATCATTCAATAGAACAAGACCTCTTTTCATTTGATCTTTAACCGAACGAAAACGATTAAAAAAATAGAAAGAAGAAACAATACCACGAATGCGAAAAAAGTCTTCATAAATTTTTTTTATATAAAGGTCACGATCTTTACAACTACGTTTTTCTAACGACGCAGCTGTTAAATTTAAAAGATGCTTAAGTTTTAACTTAGATTGAATTTTATCTTTAGTTAATCTTGCTAAATAAGAAAATCTTCCTTTTTTAACGAAGACTTTAAATTTATTTTGCAGTTTAAACTTGCTTTTTTTAAAAGAGAAAGAAGATTTTTTTTTCTTAAGCTTAAAATTTCTGTGAGAATTAGCAAGGGAAGAAACCTTTCTAAAACCTAATGGAAAACGAACAAACTTTATTTGTGTACGCGAAGAAAGACGTCTTTCTTTTAAACGAGCTGCAATTGTAAGTTTTTTTGCCAATAAAAGTTTAAGTTTTGTCCACTTACTTCTTTTAAATTTTAAAACCCTAATAGGAATATATTTTAAACCGTAGATGTTTGTTAGATGTTTATACTTTTTTAACATATGTTAGATGGATTCTAAAAGAACAACAATCCAAAAATAGCGTTTAAAGGTGTTCATAAATAGAGGCATTTTATAGCTTCCTTTTAAATTATCTAAAGTTTCAGTTGAAAAAATAGATAACATATAAATTTTATTCTTTAAACAGAAATCAATGTTTGTTTGAATTGGATTATCTAAAAAGATAACTAACGCATGAGGAGTTCTTCTTTTCACTTTACCAATTAACTGCTTAATACCACCAACTTCTATTATAGAAGAGGGTTTTTGTTTAACTGACGATAGTTTTATTGAGCGAAATTTTTTAATCGCTAATTTTAGTAAATATCGAGTGTATTTGTTTTCGGAGTAAAGCAAGACTGGTTTTTTGCTAACTTTTACTTGGATTTGAGAACTTAAAGCTTGAGACTGTCGTTTTACTTTACGGATTAGTTTTATAAAAGATCTTAAACTTTGAGAAATAAGATCTGGATTTAAATGGTTTACGAAACCGTTTGGTAAAAGAGTTGAATTTTCAAGTAAAATATCTCGCGAATGCTTTTGCTGGATATACTTGTATCTTAGTCTTTTTTCTCGTCTGATTGTATAAGTATTTTTTTTCTTCATAATAAAGCTACTTTTTTTTCTTAACTTCTTTTAAAGGAACCACTTTTGATTTTAAAGAAAAGCCTTTACCTCCATAAGGATTTTTTGGTTTTAAGTTATAAATTGATTCAACAAAATTACCCAGCAAGATTGAGTCATAAGATTCAAAAACAAGATTTGTTTTATTAATAATAACTCGTTTGATAAAACTAGGCAACTTTAATTTTAATTCATGACTTAAATTTAGTTTAAACGATAAAAAACCATTTTCAAAGATCACTTTGTAACCAAGACCTTTTAAAAATAATTTTTTTTTAGTAACCCTTAATTTTTGAGGCAACTGAGATTTTAATGTACCTAAAAAATCCGAAGAAGTGTTAAGTTTAAGAAGCGATGAAGGAGTTTGTAATTTTTTAAAGTATAAAACGTTCTCTGCTGTTTGAGTTTTTAATAGCAGACTGCTTTTATATAAAAGAATTTCTTGTGTATTTTTGATAGTAGACATAAAAATTTTTGATTAATCTGAGTTTTTTAAACTAGATATAAAAAATAGGAATACCACCTAAATGCTCTCTTTTAACCTGCTCTAAAGTTTTAGGACCCTTATTTGTATGAAAATAAAGAGTTTTTAGTGATGATTTAATCTTCACTACATCTTCATAACGTAAAGCTGGTTTATCTTTTGTTTTTTCAAAAAGAACTTTATCTTTAAACGAATTTGGATAAACATTTGCAATAGCTTCAAGTTTATTACCTACACGTTTAAACGAAAGAATTCGACCCTCTTTATATAAAATCTCTAAATATTTCGCGGCATCTTTACTATAAATCAAAGAAAAAGAATTTGTTTTGCAAAATCCTGACAGTTTATTGTTTAACCTATTCAATAATTCTGTTTTACTAGATTGTTTCATATTTTTTAATTGGATTTTGGAATGTTTGTTGTAATTTAAAGCCGAAAAGCTTTAAAAATGTTTAAATATTAAGTGTCCAAAGGTGGGGTCGAACCACCGACAAATGGATTTTCAGTCCATTACTCTACCACTGAGCTATTTGGACGATTTCAAACAATACACTTTAAAGGAATCGAACCTTTAACCGGTGACTTAGAAGGTCACTGCTCTAGCCAATTGAGCTAAAAGTGCACAAGTTAAAAAGTAAGTCCAAAGTAAAGTGAACATATTGGGGATTGAACCCAAGGCCAATGGATTAAAAGTCCAGTGCTCTACCACTGAGCTACATGTTCGTTTAAAAAAAGTCAAAAAAGAAAAATAAAATAAAAAGAAAAAAATAAAACATATCGAAGAGGGGACTTGAACCCCTACCGAGTTCTCGATTAGAACCTAAACCTAACGTGTATACCAATTTCACCACTTCGATTTCTAAATCTCACTTAACCCAATATAAAACGAATATCCAGGATCAATACTCAAGGTCACTTTGTTATCATTAAATTAAGTTTTGACTGGATGAGGGTAACAAGGCGTTGTGAAACGCCAAAATAAAACTAAAAAAGAAAAAACCGAATAAAACATACGGGGCACTCGACTTCTGCCTCTTCACTAGAAATAAAACAGAAACTATCTGCTCGTTGTTATTAGATTTCCCTACCCTAGACTATCCCCATAGCCTAGACTACGAAAATCTAATAACAACTTCACAGAGCCAAGCAACAAGACATACCTATAACTACATATATAACATATATAGTATATAGTATATATAGAAGGGCTTCGCCCTCAAGACCTCCGTACAAGTAAAATCGAAATTGCCTGTTTTTGGGTGTTCTTAGACGTTCTTAGACCCCCTTACCCTAGACTAAACGGATAGCCTAGACTAAGAGAGTCTAAGAACAACATCATAGATCAATCTAAGACACAATTACGTAATAATTATAACAAGACATAACTATAACTATACATAACATATATAGTATATAGTATATATAGAAGGGCTTCGCCCCCAAGACCTCCGTACAAGTAAAACGAAAATTGTCTGTTTTAGCTTGCGGGAGCCCTATTAAAGTTCGACCCCCAATAGTAGTGTTTGTTGGCAGACATATTAGGAAAATAAGGCCCTATTACAGCTTACGTTTCCTTTTAAAGATTGGACTTGAACCTCGTTTTTGCTAGATATTGATTTTTATGGTTAAAGTAGACTTTATCGACACTTAGTGTCTCATATTTGTCTAAATTTGTGTGAATATTGCATTCTAACCAATAAAAGTAGGGCTTGACAACTTTTCTGCTTTTTTTAGCCATTTTTGTTGTTAAGTTTAATTATAAACCATTTGGTGTTTCGCCGCGTGCGCGTGGAATACCTGTTATATAAATTATTTTTTATAGTTTATGCACATCAACTTATACGTGTGTAATAATATATATTATTTCGCAAATATTATTAGATTCGTATAAATGGCATTGATACTTTTGAAGACGTTTTAAAATAGTCCTTTTGGTCGGGTATAGACAATTCTACCTTTCTTGGTACCAATACGGTAATACTTTATGTGTATATCCCCTATGAGAATCGAACTCATATTTCTTCCGTGAAAGGGAAGCGTCCTGACCGTTAGACGAAGGGGATTGAAAAAAATCAATGAAACTACTAAAAAGTAAACCTTTTAATAACTCTAGTCGACACAAAGTAAGTTTGTCCAAGTCGTTATTAGCTAAAGATACTAGCTTTTTAAATAGTCTCTTAGTTAAAAAAAATTCTTCTTTTGGTAGAAGTCAGCCTTCTGGAAACATTAGTGCCTGGCATCGTCAAAGAGGAGCGAAAAAACTTTACCGTCCTGTTGAACAATTAAACAACGCTGGTTTATATTTAACACTTTTTTCTGCTTATGATCCAAATAAAACTTCATTTTCTTCAGTTGTATTTGATCTTATTTCGAAAAAGTTTAAAAATTACATTTCTGTATCTTCAGTGACTCCAGGCTGTTTGATACAAACAAAAAGAAAATTACCTAGATATAGGCTAGGCTACAGAATGCAATTAAGAAGCCTACCAACAGGTTCTTTAATTAACAATCTGGGTAACTTCTTAGGTACCAAAATTTCTTACATTAAGTCTGCTGGTACTGTAGGTCAAATTATTAAAACAACTCCGACCACTTGTAGGGTTAAATTACCGTCAAGTCAAGTAATTGAGGTTCCTTGTTCTAGATATGCAACTCTTGGTGCAGTTAGCAATGAAAAAAGTAATCTAGTTACTTTAGGTAAGGCTGGTACTAATAGAAACTTAGGTCGCCGCCCGATTACAAGAGGTATTGCTATGAATCCTGTAGATCATCCTCACGGGGGTCGTACAAATGGGGGTCGTCCTTCAGTAACTCCTTGGGGTTTGCCTACAAAAAGTAAATTCTACTTAAAAAGGCGCTCACGAAAAAAATAACTTATGTCAAGATCAAAATGGAAATTAAAACATACTGTTTTTTCACCACAGCAACTTAAACGTAAAGTTTGGGATAGAGACTTAACTCTTGAAGAAGGGTTGATTGGATCTACATATTACGTTTATAATGGTATTAAATTTTTAAAACTAAAAATAGACGAATTAAAAATTGGACATAAGCTTGGTGAGTTTATTCAAACTAGAAAACATGTTAAAAAAGAAACCACAAAGAAAACAAAGAAAAATAAAAAATAGTTCTTTAAATCATTACTCGAGTAGTGACTTATCAAGATCGACAAAACGTCAATTCTTGGATAACTATCTCTTGGGTCTAAATGGAAATTCCTTATTCTTTAATAAAGGACTCCTTTTAAATGAGCCTGAACTATTAAAAAACCAAAATCAATTTATATTAAACCTTCCTGCTTTCTATAGAACAAAACTTCTTTTATTCTATAGAAAAAGACTGGTTTCTCATGACAAAAATTTTAAACAATTTAAATTTCAACCCAAATTTTTATCTTTTTTAAAAAATCATACCTTTTTTAAAGAAAATGAAGTGTTAGTTAACGTTTCATGTTTAAACAGAAATCTAAGCACTTCTACACTACGAACTGACTACTCTTTTTATAAACACTATAAACATGGTTTATTTGTTCGTAATCACAATTTGTGGTTAGACTTCATTAAGGTAACAAATCTTGTTATTCACAAACAACTGAATGCAAAAGCGTTATTACTTCTATTTGGTGCGCTTTTTAAGTATTTAAATAAAAGAAAACATAGCAAATTTATTCTGTTTGTTTCTTGTTTATTTGATCACTTAATTAGAAAATATCCAAATCAAATTAGAGGTTTAAAACTAGTTATTAGTGGACGCTTACTGTCAAAACCTCGTTCAAGTGTGGCCAAAATCGAACGTGGAACTCTAAATTTAACCAGTAAAGATGCAGATTTATCATCTAGTCAAATGCATGTTTATACTTTATATGGTGCTTTTGGTCTAAAATTATATATTAACTATAAAAAATAACGTATGGATACTCTAATATTTAAATCTTTTCTGCCAGAAATATTTTTTTCTCTAGGTATATTAATTCAAGTCGTTTTAAATACAAAATTTATTAACGATTTAAAACAAAATTTTCCAATCATTGATAAAGAAGTTTTTGCTCAAACAGCTTTTATGTTAATCTTATTTATCATTTTTCAAAATGATTTAAGAATAGAAGGCTTTCTGGGAACAAATACCTTATCTAACGATTCAACAATAAGGCTTGTTAAGCAAGTATTTTGTTTATCTACAATCTTTGCTCTTGTTGTGGTTAATAAAGCGTATACTTTACAAAAATTAAACTTTACTGAATTCTATTTTATCTTTTCATTATCTGTTCTTTCACTTAGCTTAATGATTAGCTGTTCTGATCTGTTGCTTTTTTATCTATTAATGGAGATGCAAGCACTGTGTTTTTATGTACTAGCGGCTTTTAACAGAAATTCAATTTTTTCTGTTGAAGGTGGTATTAAATATTTTATTAGTGGAGCTTTTATATCAGGATTTTATCTTTTAGGTGTATCGTTTCTTTACGGAGGTTTAGGTACTATCAGTTTAAACAATCTTCAATCTTTATTAGCGTTTGATTTATCAAGCTATAATGAAAATTTACATTATATTGTACTTGTAAGCGTTACTTTTATTACTTGTACTTTACTGTTTAAAATTGCTTGTGCTCCTTTTCATTTCTGGTCTCCAGATGTTTATGATGGTGCTCCTTTAAGTTCAACTATTGTCTTTTCAATTGTTCCTAAAATTCCATTGTTCTTTTTTTTTATGAAATGGTTAAATAGTATCAGCTCGCTTACTAGTTTTCTATCAACTGTTCTTATTTCTATTGGGGCTTTATCAGTTCTAGTAGGAACTCTTTACGCTTTAGCTCAAAAAAGATTAAAGCGTCTAATTGTGTTTAGTTCAGTTGCGCAAACTGGTTTTTTAGTTGCGAGTATCGGTCTAATTAGTGTTGAGGGTTATTCTTATGCATTCTTTTTCTTAGGAATTTATATCATAACTTCAATTCTATTATGGCTACACTTTGCCTTATTTCATTCATATTCTACAAGATCTAATTATTACTATAACAAAGAACTAACCTCATTGTACACTTCTACAATTACCAATTTATTTAAAGATAATATTGTTTGGGCTTTTTCTTTAGTAATAATTTTCTTTTCAATTGCGGGTATTCCACCATTAAGTGGATTCTTGTCTAAAATGCTTATTATTTATAACTTAGTTAATTTAGATTATATCTATTTTGCGGTTATTCTTGTTTTAATAAGTGCTGTTTCAGTATATTACTATATTAGAGTTTTAAAGGTTGCTTTTTTTGAACCTAAAAAAGAAAATTCAAGTCAAAGCTTTAAAACTATTTTTGTAGAGTCTGGATCAGATTTTACTAATTTTGTAATCCCAATTTTACTTTCTGTATTACTTTTACTTTTTTACAGTCCTAGCTTCTTCTTGTTGTTGTCTCAATACGCTTCATTTGGAGGTTTTATTTATTAATAATGTCTTATGAAATCTATTAATCGAAAAGATACTTATCAATTTTTATTTAATGTTCAGAATGTTTTACCTGTAATTGTTTCACAAAATATTAAAGATGAAGCTAGTATTGTATTAAGTCATACAAATTTATTATTAGGTTTAAATGTTTTAAAAAATCATATCAACTATCAATACAACTTATTGTCTTGTATTTCTGGTGTTGACTTGTTACATACAACTCATAGATTTGCCGTGATTTATGACTTGTTAAGTGTAAAGTTTAACTCGCGTTTAAGAGTGAAAGTCTTCTTAAATGAGACTACTGCTGTTCAAAGTTCAATTCCATTCTTTGTTAACGCAAATTGGTGGGAGAGAGAAGTTTGGGATATGTTTGGAATTTATTTCCAAAATCATCCAGACTTAAGAAGAATCCTAACCGATTATGGTTTTGAAGGTTATCCTTTAAGAAAAGATTTTCCTCTTACTGGATACGTTGAAGTTAAATATGACTCTATTAAAAAAAGAGTCTCGGTGGAAAGTCTTGAATTATCTCAAGAGTTTCGATCATTTTCATATGATACTGCTTGGTAAAACTATATTGTTCAAGCAAAATCTTAAAAAAAAATTATGTTATTAAAAAAAAACGAACTTAATACAGAATTAAAAAATTTTACAATTAATTTTGGTCCTCAGCATCCTGCAGCTCATGGAGTTTTAAGACTAATTCTTGAGTTAGATGGAGAAGTTGTTAAAAGAGCAGATGCTCATATTGGATTACTTCACAGAGGTACTGAAAAATTAATTGAATATAAAAATTATTTACAAGCAATGCCTTATTTTGACCGTTTAGATTATGTATCGATGATGTGTCAAGAACATGCTTATTGTTTAGCTGTCGAAAAAATTGGTGGTATTTCAGTTCCTGAAAGAGCCAAGGTAATTAGAGTAATTTTTAGCGAGATTACTAGAATTTTAAATCATCTTTTAGCTGTTGGATGTCATGCGATGGACGTTGGAGCTATGACACCATTTTTATGGGCTTTCGAAGAGAGAGAAAAATTAATGGAGTTCTATGAAAGAGTTTCTGGGGCGAGAATGCACGCAGCATATTTCAGACCAGGAGGTGTTGCATCAGATCTTCCTTTAGGTTTATTAGATGATATTTATTTATTTGTAGAACAATTTAATTTACGTTTAGATGAAATCGAGGAAATGTTAACAGGTAACCGTATCTGGAAAGAGCGTCTTGTTGATATTGGAGTTGTTTCAGCTCAACGCGCAATTGATTGGGGTTTCAGTGGTGTTATGCTAAGAGGTTCTGGTATTCCATGGGATCTTAGAAAAACTCAACCATATGAAACTTACGGGAATCTAGAATTTAGTATTCCTGTTGGAAGTAGTGGAGATTGTTATGACAGATATTTAATTAGAGTTGAAGAAATGAGACAATCATTAAAAATTATCTATCAATCTTTAGTACAAATTAACGAAGGTCCTGTTAAATCGGACAACTATAAAGTAACCCCTCCTTCAAGATATGAAATGAAAAATTCAATGGAAGCATTAATTCATCATTTTAAATATTTTACTGAAGGGTTTGTTTTACCAGCAGGTGAAACATATACTGCCATTGAAGCACCTAAAGGTGAATTCGGTGTTTATTTAATTTCTAATAACACTGAGAAACCATTTAGATGTAAAATTAAAGCACCAGGTTTTGGGCATTTACAAGCTCTTGATGAGATGTCAAGAGGTCATATGATCGCGGACGTTGTTACTATTATTGGTACACAAGATATCGTCTTCGGTGAAATTGATCGATAATTTAACTATTATCAAATCTGTAAGTCGAAATTTATGAAGTTAACATCTATATTTCTAGTTTATATTTTAGGTATCTTTTCTATTTTCTTTTCAGAAAATAGAAAACTTCAGCAAAACATTGCTCTAGCTACCTCGGGTATTGCATTATTATGCTCTACTCATTTATTTCTAACTTTTGAAAAAAGTACTGTAAATTTTTCGGAATTTATTTCTACTTCTTTTTTTACATCCATTTTTTCATATTCATTTGGTCTTGATGGATTATCTACCGCTTTTCTTTTCTTAAGTTGTTTACTAATTTTTTTATGCGTTCTATTCATTTGGGACGAAAAAAAATTTAAAGAGTATTCAATCAATTTATTACTTATTGGTCTTTTTTTAGCTTTAATTTTTACTATTGAAGATTTACTTCTTTTTTACGTATTTTTTGAAGCTATTTTAATTCCTATGTATGTTGTAATTGGAGTTTGGGGTTCTCGTGAAAGAAAAATTCGTGCTGTTTACTTATTTTTCTTTTATACCTTATGGGGATCACTTTTAACTTTAGTTGGAATTTTATACATCTACAGTCAAACTGGAAGTTTAAATTTTGAATATTTATCATCATACCCTTTTACTTTAACAGAACAAGTTTTTTTGTGGAGCGCATTTTTCTTATCTTTCGCTTCTAAAATTCCTATGTTTCCTGTTCATATTTGGCTACCAGAAGCTCACGTAGAAGCGCCAACAGTTGGTTCTGTGTTACTTGCAGGTATCCTTTTAAAATTAGGAGTTTATGGATTTATTAGATATAATTTAACTCTGTTTTTTGATGCATCTGTGTATTTTTCACCATTAGTTTATTTTTTAAGCGTTGTTGGTGTTATTTACGCATCTTTAAGTGCTTTAAGACAAACAGATTTAAAAAGAATTATTGCATATTCATCTATTGCTCATATGAATCTTGTTGTTCTAGGTATATTTAGTTTTAATGTTTCTGGTTTACAAGGTTCTATTGTTCAAAGTATAAGCCACGGATTTGTTTCTGGGGGTATGTTCTTATTAATTGGTATTCTATATAACAGATATCATACACGTTTCTTACATTACTATGGAGGGGTTGTTCATTTTATGCCTGTTTTTTCTGGATTTTTTCTAGTATTTACAATGGCGAATATTGCTCTACCAGGAACCAGTAGTTTTATTGGAGAATTCCTATTATTATTAGGAATCTATAAAGAAAATACTTTAGCTGCTGTTTTAAGTGCTACTGGTGTTATTTTATCGGGAGCCTATTCTTTATGGTTATATAACAGGGTTACTTTCGGTAATATTAAACAAACATATACACAGTTATTCCTTGATATAACTATTAGAGAGACTACTATTTTATTTTCATTACTTATTTTTGTATTTGTATTAGGGATTTCACCGAATATTTTTTTACGAAGAATAGCAAGTACTACCCTAACATGCCTATTCTAAAACTTTTAATAAATAAAAACTAAGTATAATGCTAAAATGCTTAAACCTTAAGAGAACAACAAATTTTCCTTCATTAGAAAGATATGCTATTAATCAATTGCATTCAGGCAAAACTTACTTTGATGATATCAAAGATAATAGCAAAGTAATGGCCGCGCATAATGAAGAAAAAATTGTTTCTATTTCAGACACTAGTTATCCTTTAAATTTAGATCCTATTCCTTTAAATATTGAAGAGGATAAGAAAGATATTACTCTTCCTGACCAGCCCGCTACAGATCAACCTATTAGCGATCAACCTGCTACTGATACTAATCAACCTGTTACTGAAGTTGAATCTACTCAAGAAAAAACTGAAGAAGAGGTAGAAAGTGAAGAGCCGGAGGCTGAAAAACCTTCTGAAGAAAAGCCTAAGGAAAAAAAACCTAGGTCTAAGAAAACAGAAAAGAAAGATGATTCAGAAGTTGAAAAAAAACCTCGTAAATCTCGTAAAAAATCTGAGAAGACTGAGGATAAAGTCGACGAAACTGAAAAATCTACTATAAAAAAGCCTAGGAAGAAAAAATCTGATTCATCGGATACTAAGCTGCCTGACACTACCGAAACTTTAGTGAAAAAACGTAAGTCTAAATCTACTAAAGTTGAGGCTGATACTTCAGAAAAGGTTGAAAAACCTAAAAAAAAGCGTAAAGCTGAAGTATCAGAAGTTATCGTTCCAGATTTAGTTGACAAGCCTAAAAGAAAGCGCAAGTCATCTAAATCTGAGGACTTAGAAGTTATTGTACCGGATAAAGTTGACAAGCCTAAAAGAAAAAGTAAGTCATCTAAATCTGAAGACTTAGAGGTTATCGTGTCGGATAAAGTTGACAAACCTAAAAGAAAAGTTAAGTCACCTAAATCTGAAGAGTCAGAAGTTGTTGTTCCAGATAAAGTGAAGAAACCTAGAAAAAAGGTAAATTCACCTAAATCTGATGAAACTGTTTCTGATAAAGCGGTGAAACCTGCAAAAAAAGTTAGCCCTAAAATTAAAGTTGACAAGCCTAAAAAAGAGCCTAAAGCAGCTAAATCAAAGGAAACTAAATCTGCATCTTTAAGTACTGTTAAAAAATCTGCTAAAAAGAAAACCTTAGCATAACTTCCAATAACGTGGAAGAACTATTTTAATAAGAACTTGTGATTTGTGTTAAGATCTTAGCTAGTTCGTTAGTTAGTTAAGATCTTAAAATTTTCGTTTTGAAAATTGGGCGGGAGTTTTCGTTATGCTGGCCAATTAAGTTGTGATATACTTCGTTGACTACAGTTTTATTTAAAAAAATAAAACTGGGGGGGTCCCCTTACTTCACAACACGCCCTCTGCTTAACTGGATGAATGACTGAGCGGTTTAAAGTACCAGACTTGAAATCTGGCATGTCTATATTAGGCATCATGGGTTCGAATCCCATTTCATCTTTTTTTAATTTATATACTTTCAAATATGTTACTAACCATTTTACTTTTACCATTATTGGGATTTTTTAGCGGTCTTATTTTTGGTAAACTGTTAGGAAGGGGTGTACCTATTATTACTACAACATTAACATCAATTTCATTCATTTTATCGTTTGTAACCTTAATTGATGTTATAGCTACCGGAAATTCTTACCTTGTTATTTGGAAAGAATGGATGTATACAGACGATCTTTTTGTTAATTGGGGGTTTTGTTTTGATAGCTTAACATGTGTAATGATAGTTGTTGTTACATTCATTTCTAGTTTAGTTCACCTATATTCTACTGAATATATGGAAAACGATCCGCATTTGACAAGATTCATGTCATATTTATCACTTTTTACCTTTTTCATGCTAATATTAGTAACAGCAGACAATTTTTTACAAATGTTTGTTGGTTGGGAAGGAGTAGGAGTGTCATCTTATCTTTTAATTAATTTTTGGTTTACAAGGATACAGGCCAACAAAGCTGCTATAAAAGCAATGCTTGTTAACAGAGTTGGAGACTTTTTCTTACTATTAGGGATGTTTACTATTTATATAAACTTCGGTTCTTTAAATTATGATGTTGTTTTTAACGCAGCTCATGAAGTTTCTAAAAATATAAGCTTTTTTGGTATTTATGAAATAAATTCAATTGACTTAATTTGTATCTTTTTATTCCTAGGAGCTATGGGTAAATCAGCCCAAATAGGTCTACATACTTGGCTACCAGACGCAATGGAAGGTCCTACACCAGTTTCTGCTTTAATTCACGCAGCTACCATGGTTACTGCAGGGGTTTTCCTTGTTTGTAGATGTTCATATTTATTTGAACAGTCGCCTTTTGTGTTATCTATTGTTACTATTGTAGGAGCAAGTACTGCTTTCTTTGCAGCAACTACTGGTCTGTTTCAAAATGATATGAAAAAAGTAATTGCATATTCAACCTGTAGTCAATTAGGATACATGGTTTTTGCTTGTGGTTTATCTAGTTATGATGTAGGAATGTTCCATTTATCAAACCACGCTTTTTTTAAAGCTTTACTATTCTTAGGAGCTGGTTCTGTTATTCATGCGGTTTCTGATGAACAGGATATGCGTAAAATGGGAGGTCTAAAAAATCTTCTTCCTTTTACTTATGCTGTTATTTTAATAGGTTCACTTGCGTTAGTTGGGTTCCCGTTTTTAGCAGGATTCTACTCAAAGGATATTATTCTTGAAGTAAGTGGTTCGACTTATACAACTGTTGGACTTTTTTCATACATTTTAGGTATTGTTGCAGCTTTTTGTACTTCTTTCTATTCAACTCGACTGTTCTTTTTAGTTTTTTTAGCTAATCCAAATGGAAACAAAAAAGTTATTTTAAACGCTCATGAAGGTAGCTGGAGAATGACACTACCACTGTTTATTTTATCAATTTTAAGTTTAACTATTGGTTATTTATCTAAAGATTTATTTATTGGTTTTGGAGCAAATTTTTGGGGTTCTTCTATTTTTATCAACCCAAATAATTATACAATGACTGATATTGAGTTTTTAGAAATTGAATATAAACTTTTACCTCTGGTAGTTACATTATTAGGGGCTTTTAGCGCTTATTATATCTATGTATTTAAAATTTTTGAATACTACACTTTTAAAAATTCTACTTTATCAAGAAAAATTTTTAGTTTTTTTAACAAAAAATGGTATTTTGATAGAGTGTATAACCAAGTTATTGTTCAAAAAGTTTTAAAAGAAAGTCATTATTACTTTTATCAAGATATCGATAGAGGGTTAATTGAGAAATTAGGTCCTTCTGGAATCGTTGATTTTATTAGTACTACTGTTAAAAACATAAGAAAATATCAATCAGGACAAGTATTACATTACTTATTCTATTTTTCAATTTTTATTGTTTTATTTCTACTAGTTTTAAATAAAGATTTTCTACTTATATTTGTATTTGCTTTAATTTCTATCTATTTTAGCTTAGTTGCTTAAAAATTATACTCTGAAAAGTGATGGATATATCTCAACTGGTTAGAGAATCAAATTGTGGCTTTGGGGGTTATGGGTTCGAATCCCATTATTCATCTTTCACTAATATTTACGAATAACTTTAAACACTATATGCTTAGTTGGCGGAAATGGTAGACGCGACAGACTTAAAATTTGTTCCTTTATTAGGGTGTTGGTTCGATTCCAATACTGAGCACTTCTTTTAAGCTTTAATATATGAAAATTCTAGACATAATTTTAAAAACAAATCTATTTGCATTTTGTGATGCAGCTGAAGCTTGGCAATTAGGTATTCAAGATCCTGCAACACCTATTGCTGAAGGTATGATATTTTTCCATAACTATTTAATGTTTTTTTTAATTGTTATTGGGGTATTCGTATTCTGGATGTTATATCAAGTAATTGTAAATTTTAACGAAAAGGCAAATCCAGTGTCTAAAAAATTTACACATTCTTCTTTACTAGAGATTGTTTGGACAATTATCCCTGCGGTTGTTTTATTACTAATCGCTATCCCTTCATTTGCTCTGTTATATTCTTTAGACGAAATCATTGATCCAGTTGTTACTTTAAAAGTTGTTGGACATCAGTGGTATTGGAGTTATGAGTATTCAGATTACGCTACTTTAGAAGGTGGTGAAACTTTAAACTTTGATTCTTACATGATCCCAACAAGTGATTTAACTGTTGGAACCTTTAGATTACTAGAAGTAGACAATAGAGTTGTACTTCCAATTAAAACTCATATTAGAGTTTTAGTTACTGCTGCTGATGTTTTACATAGCTGGGCGATTCCTTCTTTTGGTGTTAAAATCGATGCTACACCTGGAAGACTTTCTCAAATTTCTCTGTTTATTAAAAGACAAGGAGTGTATTACGGACAGTGTAGCGAAATTTGTGGTGTAAACCATGGATTCATGCCAATTGTTGTAAGAGGTGTATCTACTGCACGTTTTACTAAGTGGATTGCTGCGAAATTAGATAATCTAGTTTTAAGCTAAGCTATTGTTGTAATTTTTATGACCAGATGGAATAAACAATCTTTATTGGCCTTTATTGACTCACATATTATTAATTATCCTACACCGATTAATTTAAATTATATGTGGAGTTTTGGGTCAACTGCTGGAATCTGCCTTGTAATTCAAATTATTACCGGTATCTTTTTAGCAATGCATTATACACCACACATTGATTACGCTTTCTTAAGTGTTGAGCATATTATGACAGACGTTAACAACGGATGGCTTCTTAGATATACTCACGCAAATGGAGCTTCAATGTTCTTTATTGTTGTATACTGCCATATTTTTCGTGGACTATACTACGGGTCTTATATCTATCCTAGAGGTATGTTATGGGCTAGTGGTGTTGTTATCTTTTTATTAATGATGGCTACCGCCTTCATGGGTTACGTATTACCTTGGGGACAAATGAGTTTCTGGGGTGCTACCGTAATTACTAACCTATTCTCTGCAATTCCTTTTGTAGGACAATCAATTGTAGAATGGCTTTGGGGAGGATTTTCAGTAAGTAATGCTACTTTAAATCGTTTCTTTAGTTTACATTACCTTATGCCTTTTGTTATTGCAGGTGTTGTACTGTTACATTTAACTTTATTACATAAAGATGGATCTAATAATCCATTAGGAATTAACACTAGTGTGGATTACGTTTCTTTTTATCCTTACTATTACGTTAAAGATCTGTTTGCGTTCTTTGTATTCGCAAGTGTATTTACTTTTTTTGTATTCTTCTATCCGAATGCTTTAGGGCATCCAGATAATTATATCCCAGCAAATCCTTTAGTAACACCTCCTCATATTGTTCCAGAGTGGTACTTTTTACCGTTCTATGCGATTTTAAGATCAATTCCAGACAAATTAGGTGGTGTTGTTGCTATGATTAGCGCAATTTTAGTGCTACTATTATTACCTGTTATTAACACTTCTGAAATTAGAAGCAGTAAATTTAGACCATTATTTGCTTTTTTTTACTGGTTTCTTGTTGCAGATTTCGTTATTTTAGGATGGATTGGTCAAAAACCTGTAGAATCACCTTATATTGAAATTGGTATGGGTGCAACCGTATTCTACTTCTTGTTTTTACTAGTTCTAGTACCTGCTATTGGAATTATTGAAAAAAAATTAGTAAGAGCTTAATTCGCTTGTATACTTAGAATTACTTTCTCTAAAATGGTGTAAACCGGGCACGCACATCTCACAAACTAGGTTCAAGTCCTAGTTCTTCGTGGTATGGGTGCTTTATAGCATAACTATATTGTATAATTAAGCCTGTATTAGACAATTCTGTATTAGATTGTAATAGTATGAGGCGGAGATAGTTGATTCTCACCCATATCTTGGGAAAAGTGCTATAAATAGAGCCTTAGATTTTTATTTTATATAATAAAAACATCCCTAAATAATGATTTAGATGATAGATATTAAAATCGATGACCTAGAAATTTCAGTAAAACCAAATATTTCTATATTAGAAGCATGTAAACTAATAGGAATCCACATTCCTCGTTTTTGTTATCATGAGCTTTTATCAGTTTCTGGAAACTGTAGAATGTGTTTGGTTGAAATTGAAAATGCTGAAAAACCAGCAGCATCTTGCGTTACAGAGGTGGAAAATGGAATGTCAATTCTATCTAATACACCTTTTGTTCTAAAAGCAAGAGAAAATGTTGTTGAAGCTTTACTTTTAAACCATCCTTTAGATTGTCCTATTTGTGATCAAGCTGGAGAATGTGATTTACAAGATCAAGTGAAAAAACACGGAAGTAATTATAGTAGATACTTCTTTAAAAAAACAAGCGTTGAAGATAAATACTGTGGACCTTTAATTAAAACAGTAATGACAAGATGTATTGCATGTACTCGTTGTGTGCGATATACTTCTGAGATTGCTGGACTTGACTTTTATGGTACCTTAAATAGAGGTGGAAATACTGAAATTAGTCCTTATGTACCAAGTTTCTTTAAATCTGAAATCTCAGGAAATGTTATTGACTTGTGCCCTGTAGGAGCTCTTACTTCACGTCCTTATGCGTCAAAAGCAAGACCTTGGGAGCTAAGATTAGCTGAAACTATTGACGTTTCAGACTCTTTTCACTCAACTGTTTACGTAAACTTTAAAGAAACTGAAATTGTTAGAGTTTCTTCTAAAGCAAGTGTAGACTTTAACATAAATTTGATATCTGATAAAGCTAGATATAACTATGATGCAAATAGTATAAACAGGATTATTGCAGCTAGTGGTCCAAGCACCGTAACAAAAGACAAAAAAGTAAAGCTTGGTTGGAAAAAACTGTTGCCAAAACTTGAAAGTTTAGTGCTTGATTCAAAAGTAAATTTTTTTGTAGACGAAAAAATTGATTTTGATAGCTTATTAATGTTACAAAAAATACAAATGATGTATCCTACTAATGTTTCTGTAAAAAGTTTAACTTTAAACAAAAACGGAAACTTTTATACAAATACAAATTTAAATCTTGATGAAATTGTTACTAATGTTGATGGTTGTGTCTTTTTTTTAGGTACAAATCCAAAAATTGAAAATGCAATTTTAAATGCAAAAATTAGAATTAAACTTAAAGATAATTTAGTTAAATTATTTTCTTCAGGTTTAAATTTTGATTATAACTTTTTAAATAGTTTTATTAATTTAAATGCATCTAAAATGTTTAGAGGCATAGACGGTAAAATCAAAGGTTTTGGGGACTCAATGGCCCAATCAAAAAGATCTTTAATTGTAGTTGGAAATAGCTTAAAAAATAGAGTTTCGAATTTAAACTCGTTACAAACTGTTATTAAGAAAATGATACCAACTGCTACCGTTCTTTATGCTGGTTTATACGCAAATACAGAAGCTTTTAACTTAGTTAAATTCCAAAACGTTTCAGCATATGATTTAAAGCAGAAAAAAGTTAATTTTTTTGCAAAAACTGAAGATAATGTGTTAGTTCGTAATATTTTAAAGAAAAGCAGCGATAAAAGTATTTGGTTTAATACTCATAATTCTGATATTGCTGAAGAAGCTTCTTATGTATTACCGGCAGCAAGCCATTTTGAACAAGAGCGAACTTACTTAAATTTTGAGCATCAACTACATACTACTTCTAAAATAGTAGAGATTTGTAAGGCTTGTAAAAGTTTAGATTCTTTACTAGCTATTCTTTATAGATTTTCTTCAACTCAAGTTTTAAACGAAACAAAAGTTTATGATTATTTAAAAGAGTCTTCAAATGCTTCTCAAAATTTAAAAAATATAAATAAATCTTTTATCAATAGTCTTTCTATTTTAGGAAATGTTGAGAAAGTGCAAGTTAGTAAATATCCTCTTATTCAAGAAATTGGAAACTTTTATTTATCTGATACTTTTAGTAGAAATTCAGCAATAATGCATTCTTGTAGTAATGAAATGTTAGAAACATCAAGTAATATAAGTAACACTTAAATTTCATTTTTAACGTTTAGTGGGGTGAAATAGAGCAGAGGTTAGCTCGTCGGGCTCATAATCCGGAAGTCATAGGTTCGAATCCTATTTTCACTTTATTTATATATATATTCCAAAAAACTACATATGTTCTTTTATAAGCAAATTGTACAGCAAATTATACTTATTTCATTTATTATTTTACACAATGCGTTTTGGATCAGTTACGCTTGTTGTATCGCATCCGTTTTGCCTGAACTTATTTTAGACTACGTTAATGTTTTACATTCTAAAATAAATCAACTCGATCCTTTCAGTTTTTATATAGGTGCTACGCATTATTTTATGATCAAAATTTTATTAACACCTATTTTTTTATTTTTAAAAACTCACGATTTATTTGTTACTATAGGTATTGTTAAAAGTCTTCTTGGTTTTCAAGAAGTTCCTGCAAGGGCGCTTTTAGCCGACTTTAGTGTGTGTACCTACGTCGCATTCAAAATATATTTTTTTTTCAAAATATATGTTGAGCTTTTGAATATTCAGTTTGCGATTTTCGAAAAAGATAAAACTGACAAAGATAAAGAACTACTTTGTGAATTTGAGCGTGACAATAATCAGTATAAATACTTGTTTTTAAAGCATCAACTGCGTTTTCACTTATTTGTATTGCAGGTTTTTTTTTCGCTAGTGTACCTTGTAACCACACTTTTACTTTTATATTTCTTCAATTTACAAACTAGTACCGTCGAATATTACATTCGTGTAATTGTAGAGTTCGACACAAACCCTCAATATTTATTGAGGTATGGTCACTACTACAGGTAGTGATTTCTTTTTAACTTTTACCTTAAGGTGACTAGATTTAATGGTTAGAATCAGTAATTCACGACTGCACTGCTAGTGAATATTACGGTGTAGGTTCAAATCCTACGTTGCCTTTGCTTTGTGGTTTTTTATTCTACTAAAGATTATTGATTTGTGTTGATTCGATTTTTTGGGCCACACCTGACATGGTTGGTTTATTGGAAGTATCAACCGGCAGTCAGATTACCTAGTGTGTAAACATTTATAATTCACGGGCCTTTTTTTTTTTGAAGCCCAGACTAGAGCTTCTAAGGCAGAAAAAAGACAAAACTTATTTAAAAATTAAAGATTAGTTTTTTTCTTGCGCTTTTGGTTCAGTTGTTAGTGTAACATAAATAATATAAAAGAACACAACAACTGAAATAGCAGAAATATATGATCCAAAAGAAGCGATAGCATTCCATCCAGCAAATGCATCTGGATAGTCTGGTACTCTTCTAGGCATTCCTGCAAGTCCTAAAAAATGCATAGGGAAGAATGTAACGTTTACTCCAATAAAGAATAAACAGAAATGAATTTTCCCTAAAATTTCTGGATATCTTAATCCAGTAATTTTTTCAATCCAGAAGTACCATCCAGCAAATATTGCAAAAACAGCTCCCATCGATAAAACATAATGGAAGTGAGCAACAACATAATATGTATCGTGAACAACAGCATTAATAGCAGAGTTCGATAATACAATACCGGTTAATCCTCCTACAGTGAATAAGAATAAGAATCCAATAGCAAATAACATTGGAGTATCAAATTTAATTGATCCACCCCACATAGTTGCAATCCAACTAAAAATTTTAATTCCAGTAGGTACTGCAATAATCATGGTAGCAGCAGTGAAATAAGCTCTAGTATCAACGTCTAGTCCAACAACATACATGTGGTGAGCCCAAACAATAAATCCTAAGAATCCAATTGAAACCATTGCGTAAACCATTCCTAAATAACCAAAAATTGGTTTTCTAGAATAGTAAGAAACTACATGACTGATAATACCAAAACCAGGTAAAATTAAAATATAAACTTCTGGATGTCCAAAGAACCAGAATAAGTGTTGGTATAACACAGGATCTCCTCCTCCAGCAGGATCAAAAAAGGTAGTACTAAAGTTTCTATCAGTTAATAGCATTGTAATAGCACCTCCTAATACAGGTAGTGATAAAACAAGTAAAAAAGAGGTAACAAGAACAGACCATACGTATAGTGGTAATCTATGCATAGTTAGTCCAGGTGCTCTCATATTAAAGATAGTAGTAATAAAATTAATAGATCCTAAAATAGAAGCAGCTCCAGATAAATGTAAACTAAAAATAGCTAAATCTACAGCAGGTCCAGAATGAGCTTGAATACTACTTAGTGGTGGATATACGGTCCATCCAGTTCCAGCTCCAGCTTCTACTAATGTAGAAGAAACAAGTAGGAATAAAGAAGGAGGTAATAACCAGAAAGAAATATTATTCATTCTTGGGAACGCCATATCAGGAGCTCCGATCATTAAAGGAACAAAGAAGTTTCCAAATCCTCCGATAATAATTGGCATTACCATGAAGAAGATCATTAAAAACGCGTGTCCTGTAATTAATACGTTATATAGTTGATAGTTTCCACTTAAAATTTGACTTCCAGGATGTGCAAGTTCCATTCTAATTAACATAGACATTGCAGTTCCTAAAACACCAGAAAATCCTCCAAAAATTAGGTATAAGATTCCGATATCTTTATGGTTAGTAGAAAATAACCATCTAGAAGCACTATAATATAAACTTTTTGAAATAATTGACATAAAAATTTAAATTAGTTTTTATTTAAATATAATTAAGTATTATATTTAATAAAAGTCGACAGTATAGATTTTTTTTTGAAATATTTATTTTTATAAATTTTATTTTATGATCATCAATACCAAGCAAAATTTTTATTCCAGCCGCACGTTCCCGTACGACTACCTTGTTACGACTTCATCCCAGTTACAGACCCTATAATGACCAACCTTCACAGATTAATTTCAAACAAAATCCACTCCCAGCATGTGACGGGCGGTGTGTGCAAGATCTAAGTACAAAATTCACCGTAACTTCCTGATTAACGATTACTTGTGATTCCACCTTTATGTAGACGAGTTGCAGTCTACAGTCTGTACACGATAACTTTTCGAGATTGACTCAAAATCGCTTTATTGTATAACTTTTTGTGATTATCATTGTAGCACGTGTGTAGCCCAGTTCATAAGGGCCATAAGGGCTTGACGTCGTTCTCACCTTCCTCTAGTTTGTCACTAGCAGTTTCTTATGAGTAGTAATTTTTAAAAATACGATTTTTGCAACTTTCAAAAAGTTCAAACCTCAGTGAAATGGTTGTCACAAAACAAGTCTGATACCAAAAAAATTTTTCTAACATAAAATAAGAGTTACGCTCGTTAAAGGACTGAACCAAACACCTCACGGCACGAGCTGACGACAGCCATGCAACACCTGTACAATTATATATAAATCTTTATTAAAAGATTTAAATAAGGCTATTGCTATTAATAATACTTTAATTGTATTCAAGAACTGGTAAGGTTTCGCGTGTACTATCGCATTAAACCACATGCTCCACCACTTGTGTAGATCCCCGTCAATTCCTTTGAGTTCCAATCTTGCGATCGTACTTCCCAGGCGGAATGCTTAACGTGTTAACTTTATACTTGGCCGATACCAAATATTAGCATTCATCTTTGACTGCGTGGACGACCAGGGTACCTAATCCTGTTTGCTCCCCACGCCTTCGTTCCTCAATGTCAGTGATATTCAAGATAACCGCTTTCGCCTCTGGCATTCCTTAATAGATCAAAAGATTTCACTCCTCCTTATAAAATTCTATTATCCTCTAATTCACTCTAGACAACCAATATCTAAGGCAGTTTTAATTTTACTTAAAATTTCACCAAAGATTAAATTGTCAATCTACGAACCCTTTACGCCCAATCATTATGAATAACGCTCACTCCCTTCGTATTACCGCGGCTGCTGGCACGAAGTTGGCCGGAGTTTCTTCTTTAGTTAAAGTCATTATCCTCACTAACGAAATAGTTTTACAGCCAATTTAAGAATCTAATCTGGTTTTACACAAACTAAACACCCAAATCTTTAGTGCCTTCCTCACTAACGCAACATTACTGGATCCAGCTTTCGCTTATTGTCCAATATTCCCCACTGCTGGCAAAAGCTTGGGCCTTATCTCAGTCCCAATGTGGCTGATCGTCCTCTCAGACCAGCTAAAGATTACAGGCATGGTGAGCCGTTACCTCACCATCTACCTAATCTTGCGCAAGCTCATCTCGTGGCGATTTTACCATTTATAATTATCTAAGATTAACTTAGTCCACGAGGTAGAATTCTTGCGTATTACTCACCTGTACGCCATGTATATTAAATACATTTGACTAGCATGTGTTAAGTATATTGCTAGCGTTCATTCTGAGCCAGGATCAAACCCATAAAACATTATAGTTATGTTACAATTTTAGTAAACAAAACTGATGTTTGTAACTCAGTTAAAATTTATGTAGACGGAACCCATAAAGTAATAATATAACATATTATTTCAAATCTTACAAATGTAAAACATGGGAACAATCGTCGTACATTTACGACCTACAAAAATTCTTAAATTTAACCTATGATGATTAAATAAACTAGACAATTAAATATCTAGAATAAATAAACCTATATTATTAAAATATAGAAAGGCAAGGACATTAAATGTATAATTATACAAGTAACGCCCTAAAAAAAGTATAATATATTAAAATACAAAAAGAGTTACTTTTTGTTTAAAAGATTACTTTTTATTTTGAGCCTGCTCTTTAAATTCAGCGTACTCATCATAGAAAGAACCAGCTTTACAGAAAGGTGAAGCTTTGTTTGCATCATCTTTGCTTTTTTTAATTAAGCTGATTAATCTTTCTCTCATTCCAATTGCTTTTTTAACTGGAACTAAAATTTGAGTAAGGAAAATAAAGTGAAGAGCGCCAAAAACAACAAAAGTTGTAATTAAAAGTACTCCGATTACATATTGATCAAATTGTGGCATAGTCTGTTTTTTATTAATAAAAAAGATAAAACATGTAATAAATACATATTTTTGAAGCTTTTTAAAGGCTAAAGCATTAACCTTTTAATGAGTTGATTTCTAAAATTGCAATTTTTTTACGTTTTTTGAAATACGCAATTAAAATGGCAAGTCCAATAGCAGATTCTGCTGCAGCAACAGTTAAACCTAATAAGAAATAAATTTGTCCAAGTGAATCAGAAAGATAAACACTAAATGTGGCTAGATTTAAATCTACACTTAATAGCATAATTTCGATACCCATTAGGATTAATAATACGTTATTTCGGTTTAAAAGTATACCCGCAGCACCTATAATAAATAAAAGGGTATTTACAATAATTTGTGTATAAAGCATAAAATAAGTTTTTTTGTTAATAATAATAAAAATAAATTAGTTAAAATTTTAGTACTTTTCAACTAAGAGACTTGAGATCTCTTGCATTTAAAGCCTATCAAAGTAGTAATCTTCTACTTAATTATGAAAACATGTTTTAAGGGAAGTTTCTTGCTTATATGCTTTCAGCAATTATCTTTTATAAACTTAGCTACTTGACGGTACTACGGATGTAATAATCAATTCACCATAGGTTTACTTAACCCGGTCCTCTCGTACTAGGGTTTACTCCTCTCAGTTTTCCCACTTGCGGCAGATAGGGACCGAACTGTCTCACGACGTTCTGAACCCAGCTCACGTACCACTTTAATCGGCGAACAGCCGAACCCTTGAAATCGTCTTCAATTCCAGGATGTGATGAGCCGACATCGAGGTGCCAAACGGTCTCGTCAATATGGACTCTCGGAAACCATCAGCCTGTTATCCCCGGCGTACCTTTTATTCGTTGAGCGATGATTATCTTACGTTAAATCACCGGATCACTATGACCGACTTTCATCCCTGTTCGATTTGTCAATCTTACAGTCAAGCGAGCTTTTGCCATTACACTCTTCGGTCTGTTAAACCTGAGCTCGCCTTTGTACGCCTCCGTTACTTTTTAGGAGGCGACCGCCCCAGTCAAACTACCTCTCATAAGCTGTCTTTTAAAAAATTAGTTGAAACAAATAAACAGAGTGGTCTTTCACCTATCGCTTTTACGCTCCCACTTAACACTTACACAGCTTATTTATTTTAACAACTTAAAATCATAGTAAAGGTGCACGGGGTCTTTCCGTCTAACCGCAAGAAACTCGCATCTTCACGAGTATTTCAAATTCACCAAGTCTATATTGGAGACAGTGAAGAAATCGTTACACCATTCATGCAGGTCGGAACTTACCCGACAAGGAATTTCGCTACCTTTGGACCGTCAGAGTTACAGCCGCCGTTTGCTGGGGCTTAATTTCGATGCATATACATCTCCACATTACCTTACAGCACCGGGCAGGTGTCAGTCTCTATACTTCTTCTTTCGAATTTGCAGAGACTTGTGTTTTTGTTAAACAGTCGTTTCTTCTTCTTTAGTGCCAACATTCTTGGCGTTAACCAAGATGTCACTCCTTCTCCCGAAGTTACAGAGTTAATTTGCCGAGTTCCTTCAATATAGTTTTCTTGATCGCCTTAGTATGTTCTACTTATCCACCTGTGTCGGTTTAGGGTACGATTGTCTATCAAAGAAGTGAGTGCTATTTCCAGAGAGTCCAGCCAGAACACTCCGTTTGTCCTCATGACTTCAGGGTCACTACGATCGCATTCTGAATTTACAGACTCTGTCACAACTCACACAAAACCCATCAGATTATACTTTTGTAATTTTCCTTAGGGATCGTTTTAATATTAACAAGTATGTTTAGCATGTTCTTGTATACCTTGGATTTCCGGCGACAATGATTAAACATTGTTTTAGCTACTAATACCAATATGCTCGCATCAAATTTAGCAATTAACTTTTTCAAGTTAACTTTATTAATATTGATCGTTCTGCTACCAAAGTAATATAAATTACTTTTTAAAAATTCGGTAATGATTTTAGTCTCTATAAATCTTCGAGGCAAAAAAGTTAGATTAATGAGCTGTTACGCTTTCTTCAAAAGATGGCTGCTTCCGAGCCCACTTTATAATTGTGAACACTTTTTAACACTCTTATCACTTAAATCATATTTAAAGACCTTATTTTTTAATCTGGGCTGTTTCCCTCTCGATAGTGAACCTTAGCGCTCACTATCTGACTCCACAAAAAAAAGAGTTAGTATTCGTAGTTTTTCATAACTCAGTAAGGCTAATGCCCCCCTCCTTACAAAAGAGCTCTACCCCTTAACTTTCTTATTTGTAGGCTATACTTAAATATATTTCGCAGAAAATCGGCTATAACTGAGTTTGATTAGCCTTTCACCCCTAACCACAAATCATCCCAATCTTTTTCTACAGACACGGGTTCGGCCCTCCAAGCACTATTGCTAGTGACAAATTTCAGCCTGTTCATGGTTAGATCACTCAGCTTCGGATCTTACTATTGTAACTAAAAGCGCGTTTTAACACTTAGGTTATTTTTATCTTGTTATTAAATTCGCTACAAAAGTAAACTTATTGGTCCATTATGCAAAAGGTACGCTGTCACCAAGAATTAAATTCTCAGCTCCAACAGATAATATGTAATAAATTTCAAGTTCTTTTAAACCTTATAAAAGTTCTTTTTCACCTTTCCCTCACGGTACTTGTTTACTATCGGTTATCAAAAATTTTTAGTTTGAGGGAAATTCCTCTTAAAAATGACAAATTTAGCATAATTCGTCATAAAATTAACGTAGTATTTATTAACGTATGTTTACAGGACTCAGACCTTCTATGGATGATTCAAGTGACGTTTGATAATACTACAAAACTTATTTGCTTTCGCTCACCGCTACTGACAAACTCTCGGTTGATTTTTACAAAAGGTTACTATAATGTTTTACTTCACCTTGTTTCTTAAGTCTTAAGTCTTATTAGATTTCTCTTATGAGTAACAAAGTCTTCATCGAGCTATTGCTCTCTTACTTTATTATTGCAATTCACAACTCTATATTTTTTGATACCTAGGTATCCCTTTATTACATTTAAATATTTATTTTAAAAAAAAGACAAAGTATAAAAACTTTAATTTAAGTTTAGATACAAGCAACTCGTAGTTGCTCGGCCTGCTATGCTTCCCAAAAACAGTATTTCATAGCTCTTAAGTGATAAATAATCACAATTTTGCAATTAATGATTTAAATCATTCCTAAGACTTTATCAAATTTATGGCTAACCATTTTTTAAAGATAATTAAAGCTACAACTAGTGTAGATTTAATGCATCATTTAAATAGATTGAGATTAGAACGCTAAATACGAAAGACTGTATTAGCGCAACCCCTAATTCTAAACCGAATAGTGGAATTAAAATTAGTAAAGGTACTAAGTGAACAATAAATAATCCACCACTTGCAGTAACTAACGCGAACGCGAATCCTGCAATTACTTTTAATAAAGTATGTCCAGCCATCATATTAGCGAAAAGTCGAATTGACAAGCTAATTGGTTTAAAAATATAAGAAATAAATTCAATCGGAACTAATAAAAAGGCAAGCCCAATAGAAGTTCCTGGAGGTAAAAATAATGAAAACATTTTCATTCCATGTTTTCTTGCACAAATAATATTAATACCTATAAACACAGATAAGCTTACAGCAAAAGTAACAATTAAGTGACTTGTTAATGTAAAGCTATAAGGAACTAGTCCTGTTAAATTAATGATTAAAATTCCAAAAAAAACTGTAAACACTAAAGGAAAAAAACGTTGTGCTTCTTTACTTTGAATGTTGTCAGTTACTAGTGATAAAATTAGTTTATAAATCGACTCAACAACAATTTGCCATGAATTTGGAATAATTTTATATGTTCCATCTTTTGACTTAAGTGCCTGAGTAAATAAAACTACAATAAATAACATAACTCCCATGATAATGGTAACATTAGTGATTGATAAATCAATTGCTCCAAATCTTAAAGGAATTACTGGAATTACTTGAAATTGTTCAAGTGGACTTAACATAATGATATTTTTTAGCATACCCTATATTTTATTTTTTTATATTAATTTGTATATGTTGATTTTTGGATTAAGATCCCCACCAATAAATAGTGATGAATAAAAATAGCCAAACCACATCAACGAAGTGCCAGTACCAAGCTGCAGCTTCAAATCCGAAATGATGCTCTCTTGTAAAGTGGTTGAAATACACTCTAAAAAGGCAAACAGTTAAGAAACAAGTTCCAATGAAAACATGGAATCCGTGGAATCCTGTTGCCATATAAAAACTTGCTCCATAAACACTATCAGAAATACTGAATGGTGCAGTAACGTACTCGTAGGCTTGTAGACCAGTGAAGATCACAGCAAGTCCTACTGTTACAAGTAAAGCTTGAATTGCCTGATCCTTAGACCCTAATACTATTGAATGATGAGCCCAGGTTACAGATGCTCCAGAGCTTAAAAGAATAATAGTATTTAGTAATGGAATTTGCCATGGATCTAATGTTACGATAAAAGCTGGTGGCCACACACCCCCAATTGCAGGGCTTGGGTTAAAGCTTGAATGAAAAAAAGCCCAAAAGAATGCTACGAAGAACATTACCTCTGAAACGATAAATAAGATCATACCCATTTTTAGACCTGTTTGAACAGATGTAGTATGTTGACCTTCTAATGTTGCTTCTCTAATAATATCTCTCCACCAACAGTACATCATGAATAGAATCATAACGAAACCGAATTGTAGTAGAAAAAAACCAGTAGAGTAACCATGCATGTATAATACACCCCCAAAGGTTAGCATTAATGCAGAAAATGCTGAAACCATTGGCCATGGACTTGGATCAACTAAATGAAAACTATGTTTTTGATTATTTCTCATAATAATTTTTATATAAAATTGAATTTAAATAGGCTCAAGTGGACTTGAACCACTGACCTTACGCTTATCAGGCGTATGCTCTAACCACTGAGCTATGAGCCTAATCTAGTAACATTGATTACTAGAAAGTACATCAGATGTAAGCGTTCTATTAAAAATTTCTTTAATTTGCATGTTTTAAGTGTAAAATCTTAAAAAAATTTAATTATATACATGTTTGAGTAAAACTTAGTTAACCTTAATAACTTGATAAAGTTTAAAAAGTTTTAACAGTTATACATTACCATCGATAGTGTGTGTTCGATTTGTTTTTTTCAGCTTGAACTAAAACAAGGTCACGCTCAGCAACTGATTTTGATGTCTTGCTTTTTAAAAGCCCTAAAAGTTCTTGTGTCAACTTAGCTTCTGTACTAATTCGAGAATCTCCACTAGCATTTAGAACTTTTGAAAGTTTTTGAACAATCAAATAGTTTCTACGGCTAGCGTTAACAGGAACAGGAACTGTATGAACATTTCGTCTTATTCTAACACTTCTAATTTCAACAACAACACCAAGATAATAAGCTACTTTTTGTAAAATTTCCATAGATTTGTCATCTAAAGAAATTGAGGCATTAGTTAAAGCTTTGATGATAATACTTGTAGATCTGTTTTTTTTACCGTTTTTTGTAAAATAACCTACAAGTTTTGTATAAATATTATTTTGCTTTTTGTTTTTTAGCTCCATACTTTGATCTTGAGGTCTTCCTATTTTTTACTTCTTTAAAATCGTACTTTCCTCTAACACAATGGTACTTAACTCCAGGTAAGTCTGGAACTCTTCCACCGCGCATAAGCACTACAGAATATTCCTGTAAAGAATGTCCTTCACCTGGTATATAAGATTCTACAACTTTTTTATTGCTCAGACGTAACTTTGCAACTTTTCTAATTGCAGAATTTGGTTTTTTTGGAGTTCGAGTAAAAACTTTAACACAAACACCTTTTAATTGAGGATTACTCATTAAAGCAGGTGTTTTGCATCTTCTTTCTTTTTTTACTCTTTTGTAACGGGTTAAGATTTGTCTTAATCTACTCATAAATAAAAAATAACAAATTCTTGAGTGGGAATCGAACCCACTACCCGCTGGTTAACAGCCAGCTGCTCTACCGATGAGCTATCAAGAAAATATATATTTCTTTAGTTTAAATTAATAAATTACATCAACACCCATAGATAGAAGTCTTAAATATTTAGTATATCTAAGGCTTGCATCTAATCCAGAAAATACGCGAGTTCCTAAAAAAGTATCTTGATCTGAAATTAAAACTACTGAATTACATGGAGAAGATTTATACCCTCCGTCAAAAGTCTTTAAAAAGCTTTTAGTTGTTACTACTACAGCTTTACTCATACTTCCTTTTTTTACTTTAAGTAAATCAGGGTCTCCTTTTTTAATTTTTTTGATGGCAATTTTAATAACATCACCAACTTTGGCATAACGTCTCCTATACCCTTGATACATGTGAATACAAGCACCGATTTTGGCACCTGAGTTATCAACTACCCTTACGATTGTTCCTTTTTGAATCATAATTAATTTACCAACTTGATTTTGAAGCGTTTGAAATTTTTTTATCTCGAATCAATTCTTTAATTTTAATTCTTGAAATTCCAGCTATTTGTAATGAAGATCTAGATCTTCCAGTTAAAACACAACGTTTTACTAATTTGGTTTTACTAATAGTTTTTTTGTATTTTTTAAAAAGAAAATCAAACCAACTTTGTTTTGAATCCATAGAATGAGTTTTCTCATTTAAGACTTTTCTAAAAACATAAACAACAACTTTTTGGTTTAATTCTTGATTTAAATACTTGTTTCTTAAAATTTTATCTTTTACTACTAACGATTTCATAAATTACTCCCAATCTAGAGCACCAACTTCTAGTGCGTAATAATATCCAGCTAACAGCTCAACAATAAAATCAGCCATACCCCAGAAACCTTCTAAATTCAGACAACTTAAAGAAACACACCAAGGAAAAAAATAAACAGCTTCTAGATCAAAGATTATAAATAGAATCGCTACTATATAGAAACGAACGTCGAAAACGTTTCGTGCATCTTCATATGGATCAAAACCACACTCATAAGCAGAAACTTTTTCTACATCAGGTGATGAATCACTTAAAAAATATGATAAAAAAATAATAATGCAGGAAAGCACTATTGCAAATAGTACTAAGATTCCTACTTTAGCTAATTCATTATGAAATAAATACATTATTTTGATTATAAAAAATTGAGTTTACGGAAAAGACGGGATTCGAACCCGCAACATTTAGCGTGACAGGCTAATACTCTAACCATTAAGCTACTTCTCCTTAAAAAATAGACGACAGCGGACTCGAACCACTAACATTTTCGTTGTAAGCGAAACGCTCTACCATTGAGCTAGTCATCTTTAAAATATAAAGGAAATCTTTTAATTAAAAAAAGATAGGAATTTGTCAGAACGAGATAATTGACGATTTGGTAGTTGCTGACCTTTTTTAGTATTACTAAAAGTTAAAGTTAACACTACAGAACCTAATAAGGCAACAAGTAAAAGTAAACCGGCAATTAAAAAGCATTCTAAATAATAATTATATAAAACTTGACCTAATACTTGAATATTATCTAATTGATCAACTAAATATAAATTATTGGTTAAAGTGGTATAAGAAAAAACATCATTTGTTTTATAATTAATGATTACAAAAACAAAGTATAGAATAGAACTTACTAAACAGAACTTGTATAATCTTTTAGGATATAAAAAAGAATCTGTTTTTGTACCAGTTTCTGGATAGCTTTTTACATTTAGCATCATAATTACGAATAGGAATAAAACCGCGATAGCTCCAACATAAATAATAATTACAGTAATTCCAAAGAATTCTGATAAAAAAGTCATTAGTAAGATACCACTTGTAATAAATGTTAATACTAAAAATAAAACAGACTCAACAGGATTAGCTGCAAGATTAACCATTATTGCGCTACTTAATAAACTGATGCTAAGTATTATTTGTAAAATACTAGGATTTGATACAGAGTATAAAATTTCGTTCATAAATTTAACAATTTAAAGATTGAAAATTAACTATAAAAGTTTACAGTTAAATTAAATGGGCTCTGCACGATTCGAACGTGCACCTCCGAGGTTATGAGCATCGTGTTCAACCGATTAAACTAAAAGCCCCATTAAGAATAAAATTATTTCATTTATTTTGTTTGTAAATTTAACTCAAATCGGTTAATGAATTGAGAAAGACTTATACGAATAGAATTAAGAATGCAATCATTAAAGCAAATAGTGCAATTGCTTCAGTTAATGCGAATCCTAAAATTGCGTATCTAAACATGTCGTCTTTTAGAGAAGGATTTCTTGCGGTCCCTAAGATTAGAGATCCAAAGATAAATCCAATTCCTACTCCAGCTCCGGCTAATCCAAATGTAGATAATCCGGCTCCTAATTTTTGTGCTGCTGCTAACATAATTATTTTTTTTTTAAATTTGTTGACAGGAAGAGAGGGGATCGAACCCCCGACAACGGTTTTGGAAACCGACATTTTACCGCTAAACTATCCTCCCAAAATGTAAAATTAACAAAAAGTCACTTACTAAAGTGAAATTAATGATTTAAAATGTTTATCTGCAAAATTTAAAGAATTAATTTGACTTTTAGTTGAACTTAATTGTTTTACAGTTTTGAAAGTAATAGAACTATTAACTTTTCCTTTAAAATTTTTTAATTTCATTAATATTTGTTTAAGAACAAAGAAATTAATATTGTTAAATTTAATTTTTTTAGAAAAACTTTTGAAAAGAAAACTTTCTTTTGCTTTTTTATAAACAAAAGGTGACCTAAATAAACCGATATAAGAGTTTTTAGTTCTACTTAAAACGCTCCAGTTTTTTAAGACACTTCTTGATTTTGAACTAATTTTAAATGATTTTAAAAGTTCAGTTTCAAGTTCTATTAATATTTTTTTATCGGCAGACTTTAATGTTATTAAACCTGCGTAAGAGAACATTGTATTTGTTGTTGTCATGTTATTTGATTAGTAATTTAATAAGGTAAAATTGAGAACGATGCTAGAATACTAAATGTTAATAGAAGATATGCTAATGAAATAGGTAAGAATGTTTTCCACCCTAAATTCATTAACTGATCGTATCTTAAACGAGGTAAAGCAGCTCTCATTACAACAAATAAAATAACAAAAAAACAAATTTTAATACCAAACCATAAAGAATCTGGTATGAAACTCGGCGCAAACATTGGCGGTAACCATCCACCAAAGAATAAGATCACATTAAGTGAACTCATCATTAACATGTTTGCGTACTCTCCTAAAGAGAATAACGCGAATCCCATAGCAGAATACTCAACATTATAACCAGAAACTAATTCAGCTTCGGCTT
Organism: Poterioochromonas sp. DS; assembly: GCA_015145745.1. Classification (NCBI taxonomy): domain Eukaryota; class Synurophyceae; order Ochromonadales; family Ochromonadaceae; genus Poterioochromonas; species Poterioochromonas sp. DS. Next base: position 34,208 of record VKHI01000269.1, read on the forward strand.
CAGGTAAGTCGAAAGGATGACGATTTGTTTCTGCTAAACCACAGGTAAAAAACATTAAAAATAAAGGGAAAAAAGTAAATACAAACCAATAGTTTTCTTGAAATAGAATAATTTGGTTCATATCAAACGATCCGCAGCAAATAACAATAGTTATTATGATAAAACCAATTGAAACCTCATAAGAAACCATTTGTGCAGTTGATCGAAGAGCACCTAGAAAGGCATACTTTGAATTACTCGACCATCCAGACATAATGATTCCATAAACACCAAGTGACGAGATACCTAAGATATAAAGAATTCCGATATTAAGCTCTGATAATAAAGCATATTTACCGAAAGGGATTAGAGACCAACCTATTAAACTTACAATAAAAGTTAACATAGGTGATACAATAAAGATTAGTTGGTTTGCACTGCTAGGTATTACAGTTTCTTTTACTAACAATTTAAATCCATCAGATAATGGCTGTAATAGTCCGTATACACCAACAACGTTAGGTCCTCTTCTTCTTTGGATTGCTCCTAAAATTTTACGCTCAGCAAGAGTAAAATAAGCAACAGAAATTAAAAGAGGAACTACTATTATTAAAATTTTTATAAGAGTTTCTAAATAAAACATTTATTTTTAATGATTTCGAAATTATTGAAGAAAGCAGGATTCGAACCTACGATGAGATTTACTCGATAGATTTACAGTCTATTACTTTGGACCACTCAGTCATTTCTCCTAAAAAACAAATAACAATATATTTATACGAATAATATTTATTTGTATAATCTATTGAAAGAGCGTTTTACACGAACTTGTTTTCTAGCTCGACATCCATTAAATACTTTATGGTGCTTAATATTAAACAAGATCTTTTTAGATTTAAACTTTTTAGTTAAGAAAAATGTAGAAATAAAATTAACAGTTTTTTTGCGAATATTTTTAGGTGTACTTATATCTAAAGCAATAAACGAGTATGGTTTAGTTTTAAGATACCTTAATGTAGAAAAAAACTTTCGAAGGAATGTTAAGGTAGTACTTTTCATTCCTTTACGGCTGTAGACAATCTTAAAATCTATAGGTTTTTTATTTCTTAGAAATTTCGAAACAGTACTATACTTTCCTGTAATAGGATGTCTATTAACTCTTACATCTTTAATATTTGCAAAGATATTGTTTGGACGAATATTTAAGTTAAAATGAAGATAGTTTTTTGCTAATAAAAATTTAAATCTATGAAAAGGTCTTCCAATTAAGTTACTTTTAAGGTATCTTAATAGAGTTTTCTTGCGTTTCTTATTTACTTTGTAACCATGATTGCGTGAATTGCCAGTTGACAAGCCAATCCATTGTTTAGAGTAAGATTCTTTTGCTAATTTCGGCGAAGTTTGCTTCTTTATAGAAGTTGTAGATTTTATCTTTCCTTTTTTAACAAAATTTTGATCGTAAAAGTTAAGAAAATCAGGTCGGTCCAAATTTTTGAAATTTTTTATTTTCGATTTTACTTCTTTTGTTTTATTGTTCCAATTTGTATGATTCATATTTTGTAAAATTTAGTTCCATTACGGAGTTAAAAGGTATTACTTTGAGGATTTTTACTAACTCCTTTAAAAGATCCAGCATAGCGATATTTTTGCTTTTTCACTGTTTTAGCATTAGTATGTGTTCGTTGCCCTCGAACAGGTAATCCTTTTCTATGACGAATACCTCTATAAGTTTTGATCAATTTCAGATATTCAATTCTTTTACTTACGTATTGACTAGCAATTGATTTATCAAATAATGTTTCATATTTTAAAGAAAGAACATCTAAAGCCGGTAAAGGAATATAAGAAAATGGAACTCTTACATTTAAACCCTGCTCATGACATTCTTTAGCAACACTAGGTGATCGAAATTGTTTTAATTTTAAGAATTCAATTTTTTGTTCAGGTGTACTCATTTTTTGAAGTTAAGTTTTTAAATTAAGATTAAAGATGAAAAGTAAATTAAGCAACTTAACAAAAATAACTTAATAGGTTCAAAAGGGACTCGAACCCTTACAGTCAGATTTGCAATCTAAAGCACTAACCAATTATACTATTGAACCAAATTTATAAAATATTTTACTCATCCTTAAAAGTTAAAGCAAATTTTAAAGCTAAAGTTTTAAAGTTTACTGGATAAGTTTTAAAATAATGCTTTTTAACAAAATAAGAATTATGTAAAGAAAAAGAAGAATTTAAATCAAATTGAAGTCCATTTTCACTATTCTTTTGAAGAACTAGCTTTAACGGATACTTTAGATTTAAATTTAGCGGCTCCTTTTTTATTAAATTTAGGCTTTGTTGACTTTTTTTTGCTAAAGTTTCGCTTCTTTTGTCCAAGATCGAGGGTAAGTTTGGTGACCAAGAATGACTTTCTTGGATCACAAACTTTAAATTTTCTCTTGTTATATTCAATAACCCTTGGGGATTTTGATTTTTTTGCCTTATACTTGAACGAACGCTTAGAAGTGAATTTTGATGTTTTTGTAAGGAGTGCTGATTTAAGAAGCTCAAGATTTGCCCCCTTAATTGTTTGTTTGATAATTTCTTTATTAGTTTCATTTAAATTTTTATAGTTTTTTACTAATTCTTTAGGTTGAAAAGATTTAATTTTTTTTAAAGACAGCCTTTCTGAGTTTGGAACTACAGATGAAAGTTGTTTTTTAATAAAAAATGCTTTTAATTTTTCAATAATAAGAGTTTTAGATATTTTTTTACCTCCACGTAATTTCATACGCATTAAACTTATATTTTTTTTAACTCTTCTTTTTCTAATAATATTATTAAAGTTTTTATCAGTGCTTTTTAAGAATAGCTTATGTTTTTTACCATAATATTTATTAAAAAGCGCAAAAAAAGTTTGTCTTTTAGATAACACTCCAGATTTAGAAGAATAATTTATATTTATACGTCTTTCTTTACGATTGTACTTTGTATAAATACTACATTTTGTAGCTGAAAGTTTAGGTCTAATAAATAAATAACGTCTTTTAGCGTGAAGTTTAAAGAAAAAAGCTTTTGATGCTAAAGAAGATTTTTTAATATAAAGATCTCTAAATTTTGCAAAACGAGCACGAGGATGATAAAGATGTAATCTACTTTTTATATTATTACGAAATGTTACTAAAGATTTTTTTCCACGATAATAAGTTCTTCGGTATAAAAACCCGTTAGAAGGCGCGTATTTTGTTAGTGGAGTTTCAGAATAAGATGGAATATTTTTACTAGACTCTGAATTAATTGCTAAATTCCAATAAAGAGCCAACGCACTTTTAGATTTAGAAGTTCGGTGATTTTTTAGTTGTACTCTAGGAAAAGTACGACTTTTTGAAAGACTTAAACCTAAAGCAAATCTATCATTTAAATCAACAATTGTTTTTTTGTTTAAAACATTTCTTTTAAATGCTTTTAAGGCATTTTTTTCATTAAAAATTTTATTAAAGGTATTGTTACAGTTCATAAACTAGTTTAGTTCGCAATGGAAGCTTTTTACGTAAAGCATTTAATTTTTTAGTAATTAAAATATTATTTGTTCCTTCGATCTCTACAAAGGTATCCCCGCTACAAACATTTGCAACCCAAGTGTCTACAGCACCTTTCCCTTTACCCATACGAATCTCTAAAGGTTTTTTAGTTATTGGGGTGTGAGGAAAAACAGTAAAACGAATTTGCGCCGACTTTTTAAAATGCTTGTTAAGAGCTTGGCGACTTGCTTCAATATGATTTGGAGTAATTCTACCACTTTCACTAAATTTTAAAGCGATAGATCCTGATTGAAGCGCAGTTTGCAATGTAAAATTTTTTGAAACAATGTTTTTTAAACTTCCCTTGTGCGATTTTTTATATTTAGAAGTTTTTGGAATTTTCATCATAAAGTTTTGGAAAGAAAAACAGGGTTAGAAGGATTCGAACCTTCAAATGATCGTGTCAAAGACGATTGCCTTACCATTTGGCGATAACCCTAGATTCGGAATAGTACGATTCGAACGTACGACTTCCTACTCCCAAGGCAGGCACGCTACCAGCTGCGTTATATTCCGCGATAGTTAAAATATTGTCTGTTTAAGATGTCGATAGGAGTTGAACCTACGACTTTCGAATTATGAGTCCGACGCTCTAACCACTGAGCTACAACACCCCAAACAAAAACAATAACAAATGCACACTACAACTAACAATACTGATATGAAAGAGCAACTTTGCTATAGATCACAAACCCTTCAACAACAACATATAAAATTACACTTTTAAACATTAAGTCTTCTATGGAGTGTGGTAATACATACTCTAAAATACTATAGGTTGCTGTCAGAAGACCAGAATCTGATGCAAGATCTTCACTTATAGAATCCTCAACATCAGAATTATTTTCTGGAGCACTAACCCACGGATCAGTACGAATATATAAAATATCGTCAAGATTACTACTCTCTAAATTTTCTTCATCGGCTAGGTCCTCCATAAAAGAAGTTGGCTGAGGAGTATAAAAAGGCAGATCCATAGGATAAGTAATAAAATACTCCGCAAGCGTTTTATAAAAGTAAAGCCAACCAAACATAGAAATTAAAGTAACAGTAGCAGGTAAAATTTCTGGAATCAAAACTGAAAAATCAAAACTACCATCAGCAACTTTGTTTAAATCAAAGTGTTCAAAAAATAAACAATTTTTTTGAAAGAAAAAAGTTATTACTTGTCTTTCAAAGAGTTTTAAACAATATTTGCAAAAAAAGTTAATTA
>VKHI01000270.1:0-11636 GCA_015145745.1 Poterioochromonas sp. DS
TATAGTTCCCTCGATGTGCATTAGTTGGATTGAAGCTTCCATCGCTGCGAAGGATAATATGTATAAGAGTGGTCGTGGCACATCGGCGAAGGAAGTTTATTTCACGGATGATGGATTTGCTATGGGAGTTGCTTATATCCTTGCAATCTTAAAACAGGTATGAAGTGTCATTACTCATCCTGTTATGACTTCATTGTGATGATGGTTGATATGAATAGACGAAGAAGTTCGAAGCTCTTCATTGGCAAGATTCAATGAAGAAGAAGATTCAAGACGATGATGTAGAATGGCAAAAACAACAGAAAATTCGGTAATAAGACACTACACAATACCTTTAGATTATATGTGATTTATTCTTTTGTCTATTTATGAATAGTGCCGAGAAGGAATTAAAGAAGAAAGAGAAAGAGAAGAAGAGAGGATCAGGTTTCTTTGGTTTTGGTAAAAAAGAAGAGAAAGAAGAAGAAGTAAACTATGAAGATGAAGATGAGGTAAGATACTGTGATTGTTATATCTTATCATGTTTGTTATTGTTATGATGGTTAGATTCATACTTTACAAGTGACAGGAAAGAAGATCGAGGCAACTCGTCGTGAGTCACAACAATTATTTTATTCGATGTCAGGTGCAGAGATCTTTTTCAAGCGCACAGATATTGAGACGGATTAGTCATAAAGAAAGAGGATAGAATAGGTAGTAGTAGTAAACTAAAGAGGATATAGTCATAGCTTATATTGTAGTGTTGTTGTAGTTGCATGATAAACCCATTCTTTTCTTTGTAAGTTCTTAGTAAGACTTAACTTCATGGAATAATATCATAGGATTGCTGATTGATGATGGACTCTATGAAAACCAATCTTAAATGATGTTTTGATCCTCTTCCTCACAGATTATGCTCCTCCCCTTTAGTAAGCAGTCGTCTTACCAACACGTTCACTCGATAAAAAATTTTCACAGCAATCGCAGCCGAAAGAAATATTACTTACTGATCTTTTTCACTATTTACTTTATTGCTCGGAGTGAAGTATATAGTATATAGTATGAGTGCAGTATATTCAATCTCTCTTATCAAGAGTACTATGATATGGTTGTTGTGTGTTGTGTGGGAAGATATGATGGTCTTGTTGCACTTTCTGCTCTTCTTACTGCTTTTGAATTGCTTTATAGTTGTTCATACGTTTTTCCCACTACAAGGATACTCGATAGTAGTCCAGCGTAACCTTTTGAAGCTTCCTTTACGATCTGTAGGTGAGGAAAGTGCAAACCAACTGCAACATGTAGGCTTTATCGTTGATGGTAATGGACGATGGGCTCAACAACGAAACTTTCCTCGTTCAAATGGTCACTCACAAGGGGCAAATGTCACTTTCGAAATTGTCAAGGCGAGCTTCGAAGCAAGCATCCCTTACATCACTCTTTATCTGTTCTCTACAGAGAACTGGTCACGACCAAACATCGAGATCCAACACATCTTCGAATTATTGAATGAATATCTGGTTAAATATGTGAATTACTTCATCAAACATCAGATACAAGTTGTCACAATCGGTCAAATAGACAAGCTACCTGCTCTCACTCAGAGGATTGTGAACGAAGTTGTTGCAAAAACTGCCTCGTTTGCGACCTCAACGTCTGAAAGGAAGGTCTTATGTTTAGCACTGAGTTATGGTGGAAGGAATGACATACTCACAGCACTCCAAAGCATCGCATCGAATCCTTCTACTTCGACTCTTCCGTTAACTGAAGAGCTCATTGAAAGACATCTATCACTGGGAAGACTGGATCTACCGTGTCCAGATCTAATTATACGAACCTCTGGAGAAAAAAGGTTATCTAATTTCTTTCTCTGGCAAGCAGCCTATAGTGAGTTAGAGTTCACTGATACCTATTGTAAGAATTGCTGATCATTATCCTCTGATGTCACTAATTCTTATCTTATTATAGGGCCAGATTTAACTGTCAATGAACTTCAATCAATTTTTCAAAGGTACTACAAAAGAACTCGGAGATACGGAGGGATCAAAACGAGCGAACCTGATATTCTCTGATGGGAGCGCATTTACTATATATAGTATTATCGTATTGAAGACTATAGACTCATTATTTTCATCACTCCTTTTCATCTGGTTCACTTCAATTAACTTAAGATCGATTTTGTTATGATTTTACTATTTTTTTTTTAATTAATAGGTTTAACTTATAAATACAAATAAATATGAGTATAGAGGAATGAATGAATGTGTTGGATGATGATGATGATTCGTCGTGCGACTATAAGAATATGTTGGTTAAATGAATGAATCAATAATGTTGAAATGAATTGAAAGGGATATGAAGAAAGAAAGATTCAACTACATATATTATTATTATATACTCTCACAACTTACGCTTTATTCATTAAGACTACATTGACTAATATCAAAATTGTACAAATCTTTCTTATTATCTTCCCATCGAATACATATATATTCTCACCAAATATCACCCACAACCAAACAAATAAGAAAGAAACTGCATATATCTTCCACTCTTTAGATTCTTATTATACAATGATAACGATATGCAGTAATATATGCAATGATATCATAAGATGAGAGGGTTTAGGGTAAAGAAGATTTTGATATACATTTCTTCTTCCGTTATTGATAACGAATGTAATCATTTATAAGATAATTGGAAGATAGGAGGGAAAACAAACCAATAAATTAAATCATTAATTAATATTAGAATTTTTAGATTCATTCATTCATCTTCTTTGGTATTCTTCTTCCCTTTAATTATGATTCTTTCTATGGTATTACCATGAGGAAGAGGAATGATAGATTGTAGTAAAGTCGCAAATAAGAATGCGATAAATCAAGAGAGAAGAAGAAGAAGAACGAGTGAATGTTAATCAACTTTGATGATATGTAATATTACTTTCAACAGCTTTCCATTTAATTGCAAAAATAATTTGCTTGCAATCTCCTTGCGATCTTTTGATAATGTTTTGAATAGATTATAATCGCAATCCTTGCATCTCTGACAACAACAACTTAGAGCACGGTTGTAGGAAGGAATCAATAATAACGTAGTAAAAAAACAAAAGACCTTTCCTTTTGAATTCACAATCAAATGATATGCAGAAGGAAACTTTCATCCTGGTGTTCAAAGGAAGTGGAAAGGGATCTTATGAGCTCATTCAGATAGGTAGAAGGAATAGAATAGAGCAATGATGCACACAAAAGATTAAAAAAACAAAAGAAAGACAAAACTACAACAACAACAAAAGTTAGGGAAAACAAAAGAAGAGGAGGAGAGATATATGCAGGGAAAGGAACAAAGAAGGGTAGGGGTTGTAAACAGAAGAAAAACACATTGTTGTTACGTGATGTGACATCGAAGAAAAAGAAGTATTTTTGGAAAATAAATAATGACAAAGAAAGTAGAAGAAGAAGAACACCTTAAACAAAATTTAGGAAACAAACAAGAGTGAGTGAGTGGAAGGGAGGGAAGAGAAAGTGGCAAACGATAGGAGCGATCAAAGTAGAACTAATAGAACCAGAGAAGTATTGGAAAAGTTAAAAGAAAATTACCCTTTCTTATCCATCAGAACTTCATATATGAGTCAATTCATTAATTTCGCTGCTTCTCTAAGCGTTAGTTCACTTCTTATCTCTCTTAATAAACTCAATGAATAGGCATTGATAAAAGCATGACACCGGAGGTTTTGAAAACAATCACAATGGATATAATAAAATAAAACTCGAACCCATAATTCATCTTCTTTTTCAAAGTTATCAAAAGCCTATAACCGAAAAAAAAAATCGTATTTTCAAAAGCGTCGTTAAAGGCTTTTTTTCCCAGTTTTTCTTATAACTTAAATCTAACAGGATTCCATAACAGCTCTCTTCCATCCATTGGATTTAATCATAAAGAAACAAGGTTTTAATCAGTTTGATATCTTCTTCTTCCTCTACGCACTAAATACTTGTGGTCAAAAAAGAATTTAAAATAATTTGATGTAACAAATCTTTATTTTTTTTTATATGAATTATTATTAGTTCCTTCGTCGTACGTCATTTTTCTCTGATTTTGGGGCTTGTAAATTAAAAAAAGGAGCCCTTGGAGCAAATGAAAAGTCTTTCACTCTTTTCATTATTAAATTTTAAAATTGATATTTCACTAATGCTTGTTTTGCTTTCTCACTACCATTTTCTGCAGCAAGACGATAGTATCTTAATACAAGATTTAATTTCTTTCCTACACCATATCCATGTTCATGACAATAACCCATATTATATAATGCTGGTGCATATCCTTGATCTGCTGCAATTTTATAATGTTTTACTGCTAAATTATAATTTTTAGGTACACCAATACCATTAAAATAAGAAAAACCTAAATTATTATGTGCTGGTGGATAATTACGTGCAGCTGATAATTTATAATATTTTACTGCTTCTTCAGTATTTTTCTCAACACCAAGACCAGAAAAATAACAAAATCCTAAGTAATAATAAGCTGCTGCATCACCACGATCGGCTGCTTGTTTATACCAATAGGTTGCTTCAGCAAAATCTTGCTGAATACCATGACCATTCTCATAGCATAAACCTAATTTGCATTGGGCTGGTGCATATCCTTTAGTCGCACTCACTTGAAACCATTTAACAGCTTCTTCGATGTCCTGTGCTACACCAGTACCGAAGTAAAAGGCAACGCCAAGGTTATATTGGGCAGCAGTATAACCTCTCTGAGCACTTTCTTGATAATAGCGGATAGCTTGAGGCCAGCTCTGGTCTGTACCAAATCCGCGCTCGTAACAGTAACCAAGATTGAAGGCTCCTGCCGCATCACCTTGAATAGCACTGGCATGATACCAATGGACTGCGGTCTTAGCGTCTTGCTTGACACCGTAACCGTGCTCATAACAGAGACCTAAATTACATTGAGCACCAGCATATCCTTGTTCAGCAGCTAATGTGTAGTACTTTACGGCTTCAGCGTGACTCTTATTAACGCCAACACCAGAGAAATAGCACGATCCTAAATAAGCTTGAGCAGCAGAATAACCTTCATCAGCAGAAGTCTTATACCAACGAATACTTTCTCTTTTATCTTGAATAATGCCTAAACCCTCCGAATAACAAACACCAATCAAGTATTTGATATACATACGACCAAGATCGTAGTTACCACCAATACGAGCAACCATTTCTTGCAACCACGGATAAAGTCGTGTTCCCATCTCACGGGCCAAGTCGGTATCTTTACCAACACCACCTTGGCCTAAAGCATACATTCTCATAATAAAGCATTCAGCTAATTTAGAACCTTTAAAGACAAGTTCACGTAAAGAATCTAAAGCTTCAGTATTATTGCATTGGGCTGCCTCATAGTAAAGTCGAGAAATCTCGGAAGGTAAGCGAGCTGAAGAAGCGCTGTCATCACCAGTGGCGAAAGAAACCATCGAGTGCATCGAATGAGATGAGCGGTTTAAGGTATGATTGCTATAATGACGATGGAGGTTATGACTGCTCATGCTATGACTCAAACTCAAATGATAATTAGATAAACCATTAGGACTCAAGTTATGGTTGCTCATACTTCTACTCATTACACTTGCATCATCATGACTGGTCAAATTACTTAAAGTTCGGTGACTTGCATTCATTGGATTAACACCAGACATATTCATACTAATGCGACTTGATGAAGTTAAATTTTGACTTTTATCACCTTCATCACCTGAAGCAGATGATGCTGCATACTGTAAGAAATATTCAATAATTTGACAAACATATTCTTCTTCAATACCTAAATCTAATAATAAATCAGGATTACGATATAAACGACGTCTTAAAATATCAATGGTTAATACACCAGTTCTTACTAATACAGTAGAAATCTGTTGTGCTGCTTGTGATGGTAATCCAATATGATAATGAAGAAATTTTGCAATTTGTGCTTTTTCTTCTTCTTCAGGAATTTGTAATTGACTAGTAGGATAAATATTGGTATCACTCATAGTAAAGGCAGCAGAAACCATTGCTGTGGTGGGCCCATTCACAGCTGAGACGTCGTCTCTCGAAGTGGTGAGTGTAGGATTGACGGCAGAGAATTGTGGATATTGTTGTCTCTTTTGACTCATTGATAAATTAGCACTTTGAGGACGGAAGAAAGCATTTCTTGAGCTGGTTCTTGCTTGAATTTGTTGTTTTTCAAAAGTTTTAGCACGAATTGCAGCTTCTAAAGTTTGGATTTCAGTAAACATACTATGTTCATCATCACGTGGATCACCACCTAATTCTTCCTCGAGTAACTCTAACAATTCTTCAGCTACCTCTGATGAAGTAGGACGTACTTTCGAAGGCGAAACCTGGGGATCATAAGCAACACATGCAGTTAATAAGAAGGTTAATCGTTTAATAATACTTTGATCATTGATATCGAATTGTGTTAATGCTTCAATAATTTGTCCTTTAAAATTATCAATACGAGGATTTTTCCGTGAGATAATTTGAATTGCTGTCATAGCAAAAGAGAAAATGTCAGATGCTAATTCAGATACTTTACCGATACGGATTTCTGGTGCCATAAAACAGAACGTACCAACACGACTTTCTGCTGTCACTTCAGATAAATGATGTTTTGCTGGTCCAAAATCACATAATTTTATTTGTAATTTATCAAATACTAACATATTTTCTGCCTTAATATCACGATGTTTAATATTTTTGGAATGTAAAAATTTGATTGCATCAGCTAAATCACATAACCATGCCATAGTTAAATTGGTTGGGAAACGTGTAAAGGATGGATCGCGGATGATTTTATCTAATGAACCATATGGTGCAAGTTCTAAGACAATTTGCATACATGAACCATTCATAACATATCCATAACAGGAGAGAATGGTTGGATAGGCACCTAAATATTTCATTAATAATAATTCATTTTCAATGGAACGACGTTTAATATCAGCTTGTGGATCATCAATATTACGGATTGCTTTAATGGCAACCTTAAAACGACGTTTGTAATTTCCTAAGAAGACTTCACCAAATCCACCTTGTCCGATTTTAACGGATGATACTAAGACATCCTCTTGTGGTAATTTTAATTCTGATAATAATTTTAAACGAATTGATAATTGGTCGTTGTTTAAGCGATCGTTTTCAACTAATTTGGCAACAAACTCTGTATCCATAGTATGGTGATAAGAATGACGGAAATTTTGATCGAACACATCCTCAGCTGACTCGGCAGGAGAATCAGTCTTGTTTGATTGAGATCGTTGGTTTGGTTCGTATTTCTCTTCCCATAAAGCTTTCATCCAATCAGAATCAGATTTCACTAACTTGGTCTCAGAGACGGTTAATGCCATATGCTTGTTTAAAGCAAGAAACTTGCCTAAAGTTGCCGGATATGATTCAATATTCTTTTTCAAGTTAATAAAGTTAATTTCATATTTACTGGTATCAGATAAAACAATTTCATCAAGAATTTTAACAAATGCAGTCTTAAAAGCAGATCTTGCATCCTATACAAACATTTTCCAATTAGAGTGGGTGGAATCGATTCAAGAAGATCATTTCTTACCTCAAGATCTTCATTTCTTCTTTCATCATAATCAATATCATCAATAATATTTAATGATTGGGCAATTTTATTAATTTTTTCATTTAATTTAGCAAAATCTGCAGCACATCCATTACGGAAAGACGGTTCAGTCATACCTTGAAATTGTTCACGAGTATAAAATTCTTCAACATATCCTTGAACTTCTTGTAATAATTTTGCCATTTCTTTAATTAATTCTAATTCTGTATCATCTGCTTCATCAAACATTTGTGGTGTCGTCTTCATTGCAAGTACAATATTATCAAAAACTTCACAACGTTCGATTAATCGAATACAATCAGCCCATTGGTATTCTTCTGATACTAAATCTGCTCGTAAATTTTGCAAGAGTCCCATGGAATGGGCACAAGCTTCAATATCTGCACTCATGAGATTAAGGTTGAATGTAAGGAAAGGAATTCAATAGAAACGTTTTGAATAATGAAACTCCTTCAAATATTACTTCAAAAACCTCCCGAAATCTCTTGAAACTTACAAAGTATCGAGAGAACCGATCGAAAATGTCAAGGTGCAAGCACAATAAATAATGTTCCTTTCCACCTTTTCAGCAATCGAAAGACCTTTCCTCGAAGAATGAACTCGTTGAATGGGTCGTACGGAATCCAACTTCCAACCCTTTTCCATACAATTATATGAGAGTCTCTCTCGTTGGTTATAGATTGCCGACGATCCATTTTCCCGGAATGAGTGGGAAAATAAGACTTTGAGTGGACTGTTTCAGGGTTTTAAAGAATTTGGCCCATACACCTAACCGCGAAACTTCGAAATTCCAAAAATTGCAGCGATGGGGAAGATTCTTTCAAAAAAATTTAAACTGTCAGTCCAACCTTTGATTCAAAAAAAACAAAGAATGGTTAATTACAGCTTAATTGCAAACTTAATCTCGGTTTTTAAGAATAGAGGATCGCCTTCGTCTTCCACGAACCGGTTCGCGAACTTCCTGGTCTTCTTCATCCTCTTTTGGGCTATTCCTTGAAATTTGGTCTCTATTTCTATCAACTTCGTGATCTTCCATCACCCGATACTGTGCATTTTGTCTTGGAGCAGTATTTCTTCCTCCCTTTCCGTTACTTCCAAATTTATTTGGCTCCTTCTTAGCGACATCAAGAGATTGTAACAACTGGTCAAAGGCGCGATCGTCATCACCATCATCCGCTGTTCGCCTTCCCCTCTTCGAGCTCCTGCGACCCCTTCTCTCAAACATTGATTCATCATCATCATCATCTTCGTCACCATATTGACGAGACGATCGAAGGAATCTTTCCAAGTCTTCATCAGATCGAATGCGAATTTCTTCATGCTTCTGCACTTTCTTCTCTATTTGCTTCTTCATAAATGCTGGGAATAGTCCACCCCAAGAAGTCTTTCGAACAGCTCGATATAGATGTGGAAAGTATTTTAATGTTGCTTTCGAATGGTTATAACGTGTCACTTCTCCTGATGGGAGACATAAATCAAAAACCACATGACCTCTCTCTTTCATTGGTGATCGTAGGATTCTTGCATATTCATATCGAACATTATTTGGATGATAATTATCCCAATTTGTCTAGTAATCATAGGAACGAAAAGTACAATGTTAGAGCGTTTATTCCACACCTCAAATAGAAATTTTACCTGGTCTAGAATATCAAGCATACGTAATGCTTGTTTTTCATCTCTTTTTTCCGTGATATCAATAAATCGATTCAAGATTTGTAATGGTCTTAAAGTTTCAATCATTTGCTTTGTTAAAGGTTTCTTAAGATCATCAACTTCTTCTTTCTTCAGCCATTGTGCTCGTGATAATTCAGATGCTGTTTTGATTTTATTATTTTCACGACTTGGATTGACAACCTTCTGAAGCATTACATACGAATACTTCTCTTCTGAGTCCTTTCTAATTGTACCACTGAAGACCTAATATCACATCGTTTGTTAGTTAAAGGAGTTTCTCACGTTCATCGTATTCTTACCTTTTGTGCGAAAGAGCACCATTGATCCTTCTTCAATGGGCAAAGTCCATCATGAGTGCAAGGTGCAATGATTTTTGCTTTAAGATCAGTATAAACATAAGTCTTTGGTGGTGGTAGGATCATCATCAAAGGTTTTAGTGGTTCCTCTTTCTTATTTGCCTTCGCAATCTTCTGAACACGTTGTCTTAGTGTTTCATTTCCTTTAAGATCTTCACCACTTAGAGAATCTTCATCATCATCTTCCTTCTCTTCTTCTTCATCATCTTTTTCATCATCCTCGTCGATTTCTTTTCGAGGTTTTTTCTTTTCTTCTTCTTCTACTGCTTCTTGATACAGTTCAAAATTTCCTTTCTTATCAACTGTACTACTTAAATGAAGTAAATATTGTCGTGCAGTACGAACAATATGAGATCCTATAGGATTACCATTTTCAATAAATAATAAATATCCATTAGGTTCTAATAGTTCATATAACATCTGTGTTGCAACACGTCTAGTCTCATCATTATGGAATTCACTTAAAGTATATGAACAAACAATTAAATCATAACGTTCATTCTTTTCTAAACAACGTCCAATAATTTCAGATGTTTTAGTCCAAAAGGTAGCATTTGGCATAATATCTTGTATCATAATATTGGCTGCATCAATCATTGATCGACTGATCTCTACACCTGCGTAAGACATTTCCTTTGAAGCTTCTGGCCAGACAGTAGCAAGAGAAGCTGCAACTGTGGCAGGTCCACATCCATAATCTAATACTTTTTTCGGCGTAAAACCTTTATTTGTATACATTTTCAGATCTTCAAGGAGGTGCGTAGTAATGGTGTATCTTTCAGGCATGTGGTAGTAAACATACGCAGTTGTCTCTTCTGGGCCGTATAGATACTTTGTAGTTCGGTTAGGCTTTGGATCAGTTGGCTTTTTGGCAGTATTATAATGTAAAGGGCGATTTAAATAGGATTTCATTTCACTGATATCAGTTTTCACCATCCATGACTTCAAACAACGACGAATCTGTGCTAATGTGCGATTTTCGGTCATATCTTTCTTTTTATTTTCTAACCAAATGGGTAAAGGGGTTACACGACGATAATGTGAATTAGAAAGAGTTAATAATCGTCTTCCTACATCAACTTGTGAATCAGGAAGATCAGCATTTTCTTCATCTAAATCATCAGGATCAAGAGCTTGTAGAGTCTCAACACGATTAATTGGATCAATGGTGAACTCTGTTGGTTTATCTTCATCAGGTTGGATCGCTGGTTTGTATTGAACTGGTACTTGTTTTGATTCTAACTTTGTATCAATATAATCAGAGTTATTCTTTCTTCTTGCAAAGCTTCGGATTAGAATCGTTGAAGTAGCTTCAACCCTGCCTTTTCGAATCACAGAGGAGAGAAGAGTCGATCTAAAAGATGAGCTTCTTAGTCGTAACATATTTACTGAGGAATAATGAATGATAAACAGAATCGAGAAAAAAAATCGAATCGTTTAAATCGCCGAAAGTCCACCATTAATGAATTCATCAAATAAGAGTGCTTACACATCCATTTTGAGATCTTTTTTTGGGTCGATTTGTTGATAATCTTGGCCTCTATCTGATCGACTTTGATGACCCTTGTGCATCAATTATACTCAGAAGATCACGTGTAGAAGATTTTACCGCACTTGGGCCATTCACCAGTTTGCTTAACAAATGTTCCGCTTTATCAAAGATAACTTTGATGCAATCAACTTTTATCTCTTCTTTCTCATTAGTATAGCCACCTTTGCTATTGGCGTAAACAATTTATTTTCCTTGGATCAACAAAAAAGTCAAAACCTATTAGATATGTTAGATACAATCATATCAGGTGTGATTATCTTCCTCAAGACAATCTTCGTCGTTCTCATCTGTAAAGATAATCATGGAAAGTTTGATTCACAGACCGGACCTGGCTTAAACATATTATTTTCCTCTTTTTCTGTGATATTATATGTGATTGCTTTTATTATTGCTTTCTCTATACCTCATTCCGATGATATTCATTCAAGTTTAACATTTATTATCTC
>VKHI01000271.1:13370-38894 GCA_015145745.1 Poterioochromonas sp. DS
ATTGTCTTACCTGCACAGAGGACACGATTGCTGGTGCTGCAACCACATACGCAAACAATGCAAGTGAAAGATATGACCACAACGAAGCTTCTTACAGCTACTGCCTTGACTCAGCTCCTCTCGACACACCAGACACGTACCCGCCTCTCGAATCTCCTCCTCGCTCGCATCGGGGAAGCGTTGGTCCAGATTCTGCGTCAGTTGCAGATAACGAATGAAACTCAACAAACGACGCTGGAACGAATGGAATGCACTCCACACATCTCGAATCAGATGGAAAGGAAGTCCATAATACACAAAGATCATCCCAAACAATGCGATATAAGTCGCAAACTTTATCGCCTCACACACCACATCGATGATCATCGACAACAGACCTCGAGTCTGTAAGCCATTCGGCAGATACACATCTAATAACGTCAAAATGAACTTTAATAACAGATTCGTCGTGTATACGAGTAAGAGACCGAACTCGAAGGCGAACAAGATGATCACACTTCTACCCTTCTTCACGATCGAATGCACTGACAGATACAAACCTGCCACATCTGTGATCAGCAATGCTGTCAGTAGGAATCCCATGCGAACTACCATCAGAGTCGGCACTGGTGCGATCTGCTCCAGGTACTCTAACCGCAGCTTCGACAACTTGTGCATCAACTTCAAGAAGATCAATGACGCGAACAACGACACCACTGAAGGAGTCAGCTCACTTCTGAAGATCGTCAATGCCAGACACGTCTCGATCGCTGCATACTTCGCCTTCTATCAAAGGTTCGAAACTTCATTACAGTCCTTTTCTCTTCTGCTATTCCTATTCTTTAGGGGAAATCACGAAGACTAAATCGAGCAGGATTCGAACTCTTATCTGTTTCTTAGAATCAAGTAGTCTGGGCAAATCGATCTCTTTCGCTTGAAATAGCGCAAAGGATGTCCACAATAAATGAATTGTTTTATTCTCTTCATTAAACAATTCCTTTCTTTGTATTAGGTAATTCCTTTCTTTCTTTCTTTCTTTATTATCTTTTAGGGAATTGCTTATTACACTCTCCTCAAAAGTGAATATTTGGTTGCCCTGACGAGATCTTTCAACACACAATTTAATTGCTCTTGATTGATTGAGATTATTATTGTTGTTGTTGTTTATCAGCTGAGAGCAAAGAGATTTTCAGAATAATTTTTTGTTGATTGTGTCTTTTTTTTTTTCTCCCTCCGATTAGCGTTTGATAATCAATGTTGCTTTCAAAAGTGTTAACCTGGTCTGCAAAGGATATTTTTAATGAAGATTTATTACGTGGTGAACTTCAACCTATTCCAGAAAAATTTGAAAATGCATCTGATTGGGTCGAGAAGTTTCGTCCTTACGTGCTGGAAGAAGTTCATGCTAGTCTTTTGAAAAAACTTTCCAGTAAAAGCTATTTTGAAGCAAACTTGACCATCAATTCTATCTCCGTTCCCAGAGAATTCGGTGCGAGTACTATGTTTACTTCGGTGTGTGGATCAATTGACTCAGAAAGTTTACTTCGGTTGAATATGAATGATGCCCTACCAGACACAGAAGAAGAGGTAACCGACACAAATGATTCAAGCGAATCCACTGTGCTGTCATTTCTGGGAATTTACTGCATGAAAACAGCATCAACAAATCGTACTTGCATTAACGAGTCAACGAAGATTATCGTGGCAAAGGTTACGGTTTTTAAGGATAAAGAGCGACAGCATGACAACGACAAGAAAGATAAAGATAATTGTTCTATTCTGATTAATAGACAAATATGGCAAGAAGAGGTTGAAGCTTATGGTGATTCTCGTCGTTGGTCACTTTTCCTTCTCCCATCTTGTCTTATTTCTCCCTCCATAAACATTGATCGTGCTCTTAATGAAGTTTCGTTGTTACGAGAAAACGAGAGTCTCCTCATTGAACAAATGATGAAAGGTGTTTACACTGAAGTTGACTTGGAACTACCTCAAATGAATCCCTTACTTCGCACAAGTGGGTCACTAAATGAGCATCAAGACAAAGCAGTCCAAAAGGTTCTTCTGAAGATGACGTCTCCCAGACATGACTCCCTACCATCCATTCAATTGATTCATGGACCTCCAGGAACAGGGAAATCATCTACTCTTGTTTCTATCATTAGAGGTCTATTGATGAAGAAAAATCATGTTCTTGTCACTGCTCCAACGAATTTTGCTGTTTGTGAACTTGCTGGAAGATCATTACGTAATTTACCCTTAGACTTTCCAATGCATCAGATTGTTTTACATGGAAGTAAAACACGATTGAAATTAGATAATGAACTTGAGAAAATTCATTTATCAAGTAGAATTTCTCGCTTAATTAAAGCAATACGAAGATGGGAAGGACATCGTAGGAGCATATTAACAAGTCCTGATGAAACCACTCAACTTGTGTTAGATGAATGTATTGACGATCTGACTGTGATTTTTCTTGACTGCCCTGCTTCACTTTTATCTGATCGAGAAAGACAATCTGTGAAGAACTGTTTGGATTGTTTAACTCAAACTCGGTCACGCGAGCTAATTTCTGATTTAAAACCTCTTGAAGAAAATTTTTATTATGTTTTATTTCATGTGAGCATCAGTAATGAAGTATTTGATACTCTCAAAGCTGAAATCCTTTTTTCTGCAACATTAGTTTTCTCCACGGTTTCCGTGGCAGCGTCTTTAAGGTTCCTGTGGCTTCCTCCGCACTTATACACACAGCGCCGATGCTTTCTGGATGCTTTTCGGTGCATAGTGGTTGATGAAGCAACACAACTTCTCGAACCTGCGACAGCGATCCTATTAACGAATGATGTTCGTTGTTTAGTCTTGGCTGGTGATCATAAACAGCTTCCCGCGACTGTATTATCAAAGTATGGTTATCGGAAAAGCTTATTTGATCGTTTAATACAATCAGAGTTTCCATCTTCGATGTTAAAGGTTCAATATCGAATGCATCCTGCAATCTCCTATTGGCCTTCGAAAACATTTTACAACTCTCTCATTGTTGATGGAAGCAATGTTCAGAGTCCTTTTTATGACAAGAGTTGGCATAATGAGTTCCCACCTCTCTCGGCTTATGATGTTGATGGAGTTGAACAGACCGACGAAGCCAGCAGCAAGTACAATATCCATGAAGCTATGCTTGTGATTAAGATCATTAGATCATTGGATGATCGTATTGGACAAAGTAAGAAAGCGACTGACGATGAATACATTAAAGTCGGAATCATCTCACCTTATGCTGCACAAGTGCGTTCGATTAATACTGAGTTAAATTCACATGTTTTCCGATCTTTCTCTTCTGTGGAATGTAGTTCGGTTGATGCGTTTCAAGGAAAAGAATGTGATGTTATTATCTTATCTACAGTTCGCTCAAGCATCGATCTTGGCTTTCTTCAAGATATGAGACGATTTAATGTTGCAATTACTCGAGCTAAGTATTCACTGATCCTTGTTGGAAATTGTGATGCATTGTCAAGACACCCTAAATTGCGTGATTTCTTAAACCAAGTTAGATCTTTAAAGACCTTTCATCACCGAACTTCGAGACTAGTTAGCCTCAGCCGTGACGCGGTGCAACGTCAGATTGCTCAAACTAAGGAGCTATGGGATGGCACTCATCAACTATTTGAAAAATGTAAATGGAAGATTTGTTTTACCAATGAATTTAAAGCTTCGGTAGTCAAAGCATCATCAAGTTTGAAAGAAGAAATAATGAAAACATTGCTACGACTTGGTCATGGAAAGTGGCCAAGATATGAACAACCTTTAATCGAGAAAATTGAAAACTCATTAATTGAAGTTATTTTTGTTTATCCTTTTTCGACTTTTTATCTTATTTGGAGAGTTGATGTTAAGGTAGGTATTGTCAAAACATCACTGTTTTACTTAATTTTCCACCTTTATTAGAAAGAAATTCTTTCAAATAAAGACATCAGAGTTACGCAGATTATCAAGATTATTAATTTGATTGCTCCAAATGAAGCAGAACGGTATTTAACAAGACTTTGCAGTGAAGTAGCGGTTCAAAATGAGGAAATTATTGGCTTTTGCAAGGAGAGAAGAGTGCAGAACCAGCTCATTTACCCTATTTCTCGTTCTAGCGATTTGTTGAATCATCCTAAAGCTGTTTCTGTGACAAGGATTGCTGCCCTGGTGAAAGAAGAAGGAACAGAGTACTTGAGCTCCGTGGAGAAAGTTTATTCGCTCAACTCTTTTGTCGCAAGCTTCTTGTTGAAAGCATCAGTCAATGATTCTCTTCAACTTCCACATGATGTCAGTCCAGAGGAATCCGAGCTTGTGAATGAAGAAGGTCCGCACTTTGTTCTTGGTCGAAGTGGCACAGGCAAAACAACTGTTATGCTTTACCGCTTAGTGAAGAATGAGAGAGCTTTTCGTGCCGCTGTTGACGATGGTACCTTTCAAGCTGATGATTTTCGTCAAGTTTTGATGACTGCAAGTCCTGTCCTTGCAAGTGCTATTGAGGATAGCTACTATCGACTAATAAACTCAGGAACTCCGTCTGAAATGTTGAAATCAAGTGGTGAATTAACTAGTACGCAGTTGAATTCCTCATTAAAGCGATTAGACCTTCACATGAAAGAACGAAAGGGTCCACTTATAACCACATTTCATCAACTTTTGAAGATGATAGATCTTTGCCTTGATAAGCCGTTTCAGTCAACTCAATCATGCAAATATGGGCAATTAATTGATTTTAATTGTTTCACTTATTTCTATTTTCCAAGATTAGGAGATGTTACTCAAGGAGGAAGGTTTGCCGTTGATGCAGCAGGGCTTTACAAAGAAATTATTTCTGTGATTAAAGGAAGCATGGCAGCTGTAAAAGAAGGCAACTCAGGAGCTATGTCTCGTCCAAGTTATATTGCGCTCTCAGAGAAGAGGGTCTCCGGTCTCAGTGCTGATGAACGAGAGAACCTCTACTCCCTCTTTGAAGTTTATGAAGGCTTAAAGGCGCGCTCTGAGACTTACGATTACGACATGGCCGATTTTGTTTCCTATGTTTATTCAAGACTATCCATCCAGAGTGCCTCCAAAGCGTTTCCTCTTGCGGCAAGCTGTCAAGCTGTTTTTGTTGATGAAGTTCAAGATTTAACAATGCTACAACTTGCCATTCTGAGATTCGTCTGTTCTGATTGGAAAGCTTTCTTCTTTGCAGGGGATACAGCTCAAACAATTGCTCAAGGTGTTGGATTTCGCTTCGAGGCCTTGAAAGATTTGTTTTATGAAGAATTTCTTCCAAATTTTGGGAAAGATTCAACCAAAAGAGTTCCCGAAATTAAACAACTTAAACAAAACTTTCGAACTCATTATCAGATTCTTCAATTGGCTAATACAGTTATTAGACTCTTGATGTTTTATTTTCCTGATTCTATGGATCCTGTTGACGATGAGATGTCCTTACAGTTTGGTCCAAAGCCGATCTTCCTCGAAGATACCGAGGATGTTGTTAGTACCATGTTCCAGCGTGGTGAAATGGGACAAAATAATTGTGAATTCGGTTCAGAGCAAGTCATTTTAGTCCATGATGTCAGGACAAAGGAAGAAGTGAAGAAGATTTGTGGAACAAATGCACTTGTTCTCACCGTATATGAATGCAAAGGAATGGAATTTTCTGATGTTCTTATTTATAACTTCTTCTCAAGTAGCACTCTTAATAATCACTGGCGCGTGATATATGGTTCCTTTGAGAAGTTATTTCAGATCGAAGATGATGTGAAATACCCCAAGTTTGATGAAAAGATGCACTTTCCCTTGTGCCAAGAATTAAAAATGTTGTATGTCTTAATCACTCGAGCAAAACAACGTGTAATCTTCTTTGAAAGAGATAAAACGATCCGCAAAGTCCTTATTGATCTTTGGACGAATGAAAAGGTTAATGTAATTGTTGTTAAACCATTTGATGAAGATTTAAAACAAATTTTAACTGTGAAAAGTTCTCCTGAAGAATGGTGTCAACGAGGTCATGAATTCTTGAATCGTCAGAATTATGAAGATGCAAGATTGTGTTTTCAACGTGGAGGAGATCGCTATCATGAACGATTATGTTATGCAAAACTGTTGGTTCAAAGTGCTACGGCAAGTGAAGTGAGCGACCCTGTGAAAGCCCTTACAACATTCTGTCAAGCTGCTGAAGTGTACGAGCAACCACCACTAGAGAAACTACTTGAAGCTGCTGAATTATACAAAAGAGGGAAAGAGCATGTAAAAGCAGGAGAGTTGTTTGCGAAAGAGAGGCGTTGGGTTCATGCTGCTGAGTGCTATGAATGCGTAAAGAAATGGTCACTTGCTGCAGAGAATTATCTACTTGGAGGGGAAGTAAAGCGTGCAATTGATTCCTATGTCACTATTCCAAATTACTTCAAAGCTGTCGAAACGATAGAGAAAGAGATTGAAAAGGAAGTGACTGCAGAGACAAAAATATCTGCTGAACCAGAGAACTATCAGCAACTTCTCACCACGCTCATTAAGAAAGGAGCAGATTACCATTGCTCTAAAGCTGAAGAAGTGAATGTTCTTTCCTTTGTTCGTAAGATGAAAAGCATCGAAGAACAACGAATGTATCTATCTCGTCGTAACCTTTTCTCTGCAATGATTACCGTCGAACTTGAAGCAGGAAACTTTCAACATGTTGCATCGATCTATGAACAACAAGGAAAGTACCGAGATGCCATAGATGTTTGGAAGAAAGCCGGTGTAGAATCTCAGTTAGAGGTTGTTCGCATAGAACTAAAGCTTTTTCGGTTGAAGAGTATCAGCGAGGATTTGATCTTTCGTCCTCAAGATCCAAAGAAGACCAAAATCACTTTAATCAAACTTTTACAGGATTTTTCTATCTTGAAGGGCACTGATTTAGAGTTTGAAATCAAGTTTTGGGCAAACTTTGATGATTATTTCAGTGGGGCATTTGGGGAGCAAGTGGAGAATTGTAAGAAGATGAAGAATGCATATCCCCAAAGTTTGAATGTCCGCTTGGCATGGTTTCGATTTAGAAAAGTTCTATCCTACGCAGATCTACAAACTGATAAAGTTTCCTGGTTGCTTGTCAAAGATATCATAGTGTTATTCTATGATTCAGTGATTGTTAAAATACTAAGTGTCCTTGCGCGATCACTCTCCTTGACTGATTCCAAACTATCGGAGCCAGAGAACATTGTGTACAGTCAAATATTAGACATGTTTGGTTTGAGGTAAGAGACGAAAATAGCATATACTGTGTATTGAACTTCTTATATTTGTTTCTCCTAGATTGACTTCTTCCTCTGCTATGTTTAGCGTGGATCATGGTAAGTTTGGCGAAAATACATCGAAGCTCTGGGACAGTCTTGAAATATTGCCTTCCAAAACTGAATCTCATCTTTCCTTGCAATACAAAGATGCCCTGAGAGCAATTCAAAAATGGATGAAGCGTCTCGCAGTTCAGAACGATGAGATTCTTTATGCAAAGGCAAAATCAACTTGGGAAGCTCGAAAGAATCATGTATTACCAAAGGCTAAATACTCGAAGTTTATAATAGAAATGAACACAAATAAGAAAGGAGCAGCGTCTGTCTCTGAAGTGGAAAAGATTCAACTATTGTTATTCCTTGCGACCACTCAAAGCACTAAAGGCTCAAAGGATAGTGACAAACTTCGTGAACAATGCATGAACTTGCTCATTAGTGAGGTTTTCTTTCCTCTTTGCTATATCTTCGAAGATATTCAGTTTTTATTAAATACTGTGGGATCTAATTACGAACTATTAGATGTGATTCATGCTCGTGTGACGTCTTCCCTTTCTGTTCCTTATGATTATGAAGTTATATTAATCAACTGCTTCTTTATGGAATACCTTCCCGACGAACGCTCTAATCTCTTATTAGAAGGTTATCTTCAAATGAGACGTCCTCAGTCTCTCTATTTGCTCCTTCTTGGCTTGAGATTGCAGGTTTCATACTGTCTATCTAATCAAACAACAAAGACTATGATTAATGAGTTTTTAGTTCCTTCACAATTGAAAATTTCCAGATTTTTAACATCTGATTGGAATGATAAAGATAGTCCATTATTCTATCGAAGAGGAATGCTTTCTCCATTCACTTATTTAAAGTTATTAGAACAAACACTTGTTATTTCTCTCTTTATTTGTTATGCTGAGAAGGATTCGGTGTTATTAAGCGTGAAGTTAATGAAAGAAGTAATGTTTCGATCACCTCGAATGAAGAAAATGTTCAATATTCTTGTCCAAGCCTTTAGAACTGAAAGAAGTGTGCTAAGGAATAAAACAAAAGAAGAACTAAACTCACATATTCGTGGATTAACAGGGAATCTGTTAGAAATATTAAATGCGGAAAAGAAAGATGTTGAGAAATGGTTCGCAGAGAGTGCAATCGGTCGGACTGGGCGGTATACCGAATGCAATAGTAATGAAGTCATTTCATGCTTTTACATGAGAGCAATCCATTTGTTATTTTTATCACATTATAATACCAAAGAATTCTCGAACAAGATCAAGGAATGGATTGAAAATAAATTGAAGAAATTAGAACTTAAACTCCCTGAACACTATAATAAGTTTCTTGGTCAACACGTTCATAATAAGAATTTGGTTTTATTCGTTGATTTATGTCATGCATTTGAAGATCCTTTGATAGAATTAAGAATTGATACTTGGAAAACAGAAGTGAACTGTGGGTCTGCTAAGATTGTTCGCAGAATTCTCCAACCATCTGATGCATTGAATTCTTCACCGCTTTTATTAATAACAAAAGAAGAATACGATCAGTGGGAAGAAGAACAAACAGCACAATCCTTGCTTCAATCAACTTCAAATGCGACGATTGTGAATCATTCTGCTAATGATTTATCGAACACTGCTTCCGCCAATGCTGTTGAGACGGCAGACATCGATATGGGAGCGGCTTTAGAGAATGTAGAAGAAACAGAGAAAGAAGTAGTATTCCAGTCATTGTTTAAAAGATCAATACGATACAAGATATTAGATTGGATTGATCGTGCGAGAAAAACCATTGCAAAGTTAAATCCGTTTACTCGCTTCCAACGTGAAATTGAGAAGAAATTCCTTTCTTATGGTCTATTTAGATCCAAGGCTGTGGTAGTATTCTATTGTCAGCATTTGATTCATTCATACTTCGACTTATTGAATGAAGGAATGGATAGGAAGGAAGAGTTATCTCGCTTACTATCAAGCCGAATGAAGGTAAGTAACAATTACTCGTTTTCTTTGGAATCTTTTGTTTTATCTGTTTATATTTTTGTGTAGGATATTGTTGATTTCAAAGATGTTGATGAAATCCATGAGCATATTGATGAGAAATATCCGAAGTTATTAGAAATGCTTCAACCAGAGCAAATCATAAAAGATTTTACTGAGTTTTTGAACCTTTCATATACGAAACCGTCTAATACCGATGATGAAAGTGCTGTGAAGATTGATGAGCAGCAAGTGATATTAGAAGAAAAGATGTTGAATAGGAAAGAGATTGTGAAAGCTGATTATAAAGCATTATGTGAAATTTTGAATGAAATCCGACAACATTTACAACATGTACTAGTACCTCCTCCTTCCTCAACTAGTTCTACATCTAATGTCAAAGGAAAGAAGAAATAGTCAAATAAACGTTAATCAATAAACAAAAGAAAATATTGCAAGAATCCTCTATAATTCTAAAAGCTTCCATTAAAAAATAAACTTAATTAAATAAGAGAACACAACACAGTCCATACGATAAAAACGATCGTCTCGTCTAGCAATGTAAAATAAAGAGAACCATAACAAATATGGTGCGAAAATCCGAAATCTCGAAAAAGTGTTGGTTTCTCCAAAAACGAGAGTGAAACCAAAGTAGTATTCAATAAAGCAATTGCTTTGCCACTGTTTAAAGCAATTGCTTTATCTGTATACTCTCCTCACTTTATCATTATTTATTGTATCTTCTCTCCTCACATCAAAATCAATTAATATTAAGACAGTTGCAAGAATGAGATCATCCTTTCACACAATTCAATTGCTTTTGATTTGTATTAAAATCTTTTGCAAAGAAAATTTTCACAAAAGAAAAGAAAAGAAAAGAAAAGAAAAGAAAAAGATCAAATAGATTGTGTTATTGTAACTTGATCTGAGAGAAAGAATAATGTTGCTTTCAAAAGTATTATCTTGGTCTGCAAAGGATATTTTTAATGAAAAATTATTGTGTGATAAGCTTCAAGCAATTCCTTCGAAATTTAACGATGTATCGGATTGGGTGGAAAAGTTTCGACCTTATGTTATTGAAGAAGTTCATGCTAGTCTTTTGAAAGAACTTTCCAGTGAAAAGTATTTTGAAGCAAAATTTACCCTCAATGCCACTTCTATTCCCAAAAGAGTAGAAATGGGGCCAACTACTTTGTTGCTCGGATCTATCGACTCTAAAGCATTCAGTTTATTGAATATGAATGATGCTCCCCTAGACACGGAGGAAACCGACGAACAAACGGATCCAAGCGAATCAACTGTGATGTCATTTCTGGGAATTTTCTCGTTAAAGACACCTTCAACAAGTCGCACTTGTATTGACAGTTCAACCAAGATTATTGTGGCAAAGGTTATGGTCATTAACGATCCAAAACAGGGTTCGAATACCGATGAAGAAACGAAAAACAATTGTTCTATCTTGATTAATAGACAAATATGGCAAGAAGAAGTTGAAGCTTATGGTGATTCTCGTGATTGGTCGCTTTTCTTTCTCCCTTCTTGTCTTATTTCTCCCTCTGAGAACATTGATCGTGCCCTTAATGAAGTTTCATTATTACAAGAAAATCCAAATCTTGTCCTCCAGCAAATGATGAAAAGTGTTTTTACCGAAGACGAAGGCGAATTAGAGTTAGCTCAAATGAATCAATTAATTCACACAAGCGGATCGCTAAATGAGCATCAAGACAAAGCAGTCCAAAAGGTTCTTCTGAAGATGATGTCTCCCAGTAACTCCCTATCATCCATTCAATTGATTCATGGACCTCCAGGAACAGGGAAATCATCTACTCTTGTTTCTATCATTAGAAGTCTATTGACAAGCAAGAGAAATGTTCTTGTAACTGCTCCAACGAATTTTGCTGTTTGTGAACTTGCTGGAAGATCATTACGTAATTTACCCTTAGACTTTCCAATGCATCAGATTGTTTTACATGGAAGTAAAACACGATTGAAATTAGATAATGAACTTGAGAAAATTCATTTATCAAGTAGAATTTCTCGCTTAATTAAAGCAATACGAAGATGGGAAGGACATCGTAGGAGCATATTAACAAGTCCTGATGAAACCACTCAACTTGTGTTAGATGAATGTATTGACGATCTGACTGTGATTTTTCTTGACTGCCCTGCTTCACTTTTATCTGATCGAGAAAGACAATCTGTGAAGAACTGTTTGGATTGTTTAACTCAAACTCGGTCACGCGAGCTAATTTCTGATTTAAAACCTCTTGAAGAAAATTTTTATTATGTTTTATTTCATGTGAGCATCAGTGATGAAGTATTTGATACTCTCAAACGTGAAATCCTTTTATCTGCAACATTAGTTTTCTCCACGGTTTCCGTGGCAGCGTCTCTAAGGTTTATGCAGATCCCTCCATACCTCTCCCCAAAGCGTCCTAGTTTCCTTCATCCTTTTCGATGCATTGTGGTTGATGAAGCAACACAACTTCTCGAACCTGCGACATCGATCTTATTAACGAATGAGGTTCGTTGTTTAGTCTTGGCTGGTGACCATAAACAGCTTCCCGCGACTGTCCTATCAAAGTATGGTTATCGGAAAAGCTTATTTGATCGTTTAATACAATCAAAGTTTCCATCTTCGATGTTAAAGGTTCAGTATCGAATGCATCCTGCAATCTCCTGTTGGCCATCGAAAACATTTTACAACTCTCTCATTGTTGATGGAAGCAATGTTCAGAATCCTTCTTATGACAAGAGTTGGCATAATGAATTCCCACCTCTCTCGGGCTATGATGTCGATGGAGTTGAACAGACCGAAGAAGCAACCCAAAGCAAGTACAACTTGCATGAAATTATGCTTGTGATTAAGATCATTAGATCATTGAATGATCGGATTAGACAAAGTAAGAAAGCGAGCGATAATGAAGCCATTAAAGTTGGTGTAATTTCACCATACGGAGCTCAAGTTCGTGCAATTAATGCTGAGTTAAATTCACATGTTTTCCGATCTTTCTCTTCTGTCGAGTGTAGTTCGGTTGATGCGTTTCAAGGAAAAGAATGCGATATTATTATCTTATCTACAGTTCGATCAAGTATTGATCTTGGCTTTCTTCAAGATATGAGACGATTTAATGTTGCGATTACTCGAGCTAAGTACTCACTTATCCTTGTTGGAAATTGTGGCGCATTATCAAATCATCCTACTTTACGCGATTTTCTAAGACAAGTTAGATTTTTGAAGACCATTCATGAACATGCTTCGCCTCCAGTCAAAATAAGCGAAGATACTGTGAAACGTCAGATCACTCAAACTAAGGAGCTATGGGATGGAACAAATCAAATCTTTGAAAAATGTAAATGGAAGATTTGTTTTACTAATGAATTTAAAGCTTCGGTAGTCAAAATATCATCAAGTTTGAAAGAAGAAATTAAGAATAAATTAGTGCAACTTGGTCATGGAAAGTGGCCAAAATATGGCCAACAACCTTTAATCAAGAAAATTGAAAACTCATTAATGGAAGTTATTTTTGTTTATTCTTTTTCGACCTATTATCTTATTTGGAGAGTTGATGTTAAGGTAGGTATTGTCAAAACATCTCAGTTTTACTAAACTTTACTTTAATTCGTAATCTTCACTTTATTAGAAGGAAATTCTTTCCAATGATACCAAGATTACTCAGATTATCAAGATTATTAATTTGATTACTCCAAATGAAGCAGAGCGGTATTTAACGAAGCTTTGCAGCGAAGTAGCGGTTCAAAATAAAGAAATTATAGCCTTTTGCAAGGAGAGAGATGTACAGAACAAGTGTCTCCACCCTATTCCTCGTTCTGGCACTTTTTTCAATCGCCCTAAACCTGTTTCTGTATCAGGAGTTTTGCCCTGAAGAAAGACAACTCAGGAGTTATGTCTCGTCAAAGTTATATTGCGCTTCCAGAGGAAGAGGGTCTCGGGTCTCAGTCGCTCTTTGAGAACTATGAATGCTGAAAAGCGCGCTCTGCTACTTACCATTACGAAATGGCCGACTTTGTTGATTATGTCTGTTCAGAGCTATCTTTCCAGAGTGTTTACACCAAGGCATTCCCTCTTGCCGTTAGTTGCCAAGCTGTTTTTGTTGATGAAGTTCGAGATATAACAATGCTTCAACTTGCTATTCTGAAATTCGTCTGTTCTGATTGGAAAGCTTTCTTCTTTGCTGGGGATACCGCTCAAACTATTGCTCGGGGTGATGCTTCGAAGTCTTGAAAGATTTGTTTTATGAAGAATTTCTTCCAAATTTTGGAAAGAATGGTGTCAACGAGGTCATGAAAATCGTCAAAATAATGATGGAGTGTTTTCAACGTGGAGGAGATTGGTATTATAAGCGATTATGTTATGCAAAACTGTTGGTTCAAGGTGCGACAGCAAGTGAAGTTAGCGAAGCTCTTACGACATTCTCAAGCTGCTGAAGTTTATGAGCAACTGCCATTTGAGAAACTACTTGAAGCTGCTGAGTTATACAAAAGAGGGAAAGAGCATGTAAAAACGGGAGAATTTGCCACTATGTGAAACTTTGAATGAAATCCATTAACATTTACACCCTGTACCGCTTCCGCCTCCTTTCTCAATTGATTCGACGACTGTAGTAAAAGGGAAAAAAAAGATCATTCGAATAAACGTTAATCAAGAAACAAAAGCAACTTAGATTACATTAATTTAGTGGATTCCATCATTGGATTACATTAATTTAAAAAAAAATCCTTCTAATCTTACAAGCTTCATGCATGAAAACGATAAAAACGACTACTTCCCCACACTTCTTCTAGCGATGTAAAATAAAGAGAAACTAGTTTGCAGGTGTTTATCCGGTGAGTGAGGTGGGAGGGGTAGTGGGCCGGCCAACCTATATCACTTAGAACGAAACCAACATAACATAACATAAACAACTAACCTATTATAACCCCAATTAGTTCAAATTATCAACACATATTACCCTGTCATTATCTCGATAGTAGTGTCTAAGACATCTCTTCTTAGCAGTGTCGAGAGAAATTCGACTAATTTTTCATTCTTTTTTTGCTTTGCTTTGCTTTTGATTCTTTTATTAATGTTTGAGTCTGGATTAGAATAATCTTGACGTTTTTAGAGTAGATTATACTTCTTCACTGACGTTTTTACCCCCCACATTTCATCTTCTTTAGATTTATCATTCTTTTGACAATCGAGCTGATATTCTATCTCAAATTAATCGAACAATAACAACAGCAATACTCATGACAGAGAATTTCATTTTCCTATGGGCAATCTTGCTCTTCCTCTTATCTTTTCTCCAGTTTTCTGGTTCTATTTCAACAAATGACCCCTATTTATTAGTTGCTACGATGAGCACATCTGGTAGTGCCTCTATTAACCCCAATAACAGAGTTGGTAGCTATTACACCGCGGATCTGGCTCTGTCCACCTCCACCATCGTCATACAAGGGGGATCTTCGACTAGATCTTTTGCTAAAAACCTTACCTCAGCAGGAATTCCATTAACAGGATTAAACGGCGCTGTTTTAATCGCTGAACTTAGAAATCAATCGATTTACACTCTCCTCGATTCCTCCTCCGCTCTTCTTACCAGCCCTGGTCGAGTTGCTGCCATTCGAAAGATCAGCAATAATGGATTTACTTGGACAACTTCAGGAAGTGCAATTACTCTTTCCTCATCGATTCGTATGGGTATTGGGAGTGCGATCTTTAGTGGTTTGGATCGCATCGTCATCGCTGATGCTGACAGCCTTGCTGTTTTTGAGATCAAGCTACCGTCAGGAACAGTCACCGAGCTCGGGGGATGTACCTTGCGATGGCAGCCGTCGGATGGCTGGTATTCGATTGGTGTGGCGGAATTCTTCTCTGCGGATGTCACTGCCTTGGTCTATGGTAGTGTGAACGGGTATATTGAGAGGCAATACGTCGCTGATGACCCTGACTTTAATCAAGCAGCTTCTTCAACATTAAAATTCGATCAATTAGCTGCTTTAACTGTCGATATTAAAAAGAATCGATGGTATTTCTATTATGCCGGTTCAGGACCATTTAACACTGCCACGGCGAACTCATCATCTACTACCCTAGGATATGCCACAGCTTCCTTCACTGAGACATTTCCAACATCCCAGCCATCCGGTCAACCAACTTCTAGTCCCACTTTCCTCATCGCTGCGCCAAAGCTTACTTCAATCGTCGCAACGCCTTCAAGGACAGGAGTAAGCTTGGCTCTGACGATTGATAGTCGCTCGTCGTACTCTGGTACGATCTATTGTGCAGCATTTACGGATACAACAGCTGTTTCCTTTAGCGGGAATCAAATTATTCTAGCCGGAAGTAGTGTCAATTACGTTGCAAAGCAAACATCAGCATCATTATCACTCTCTGGTCTCATCCCTATCACTAATTATGCTTTATTCTGTTATGTCACAACTTATAATTCATTAACAAGTACAACTACTGATATAACGAATACTAAGAGACTTTTTACGACACAGTGTTGTAAATTAGTCACTTTAACGAATGCACCAGTGAGTTTATTCTCTGATCCAACGAAATATCTCAATCAACCTGCTCTTACTTTTACTTTCTATTATTCTTTATCCAATTTACCGACAAATCAGATTATTGTCACTCCTTTATTAAGATCAACTACTGGTAATTCTCTTATCTCTACCTCAGTTGTTGCTGCAGTGCCAAGTAGTTTGACCTTTTCTTCGACTTCCATATCTTCTTCGGGATATTTCATCTTATCACCAGCACAGACCAGCTTTACTGGTACCTACCGAGTTGTTGTTAACGTTACCGGCGCCAGTGGTGGAGAATATTCCTCCACATCATCTACTGTCTCTTTCCTCTCTGCTGCAAGTATTCCTGCACCTCCGAAGCTCTCTTTAGCACGGTTAGGAGATAGTGGTGGTGACATGTACATCACCTTTGATTCTGCTACGAATCTCGGTGGATTCACTTATAGTGCGAGTTGGAGATGTGGTCGAATCTTTCGATTCTCTGGCTCGAATGTTACGGATTGTTTTTGGTTAAATACTACCGCAGTGAGAGGAGTCTTTCAAAAAGTAGCAAATACGTCAGTATTGGTGAATATTGGAAATACAGTGAGTTTATTATCTTCGAAGATTAAAGCGGATTGCCCTTCAACAGTTTCTGCTGACACATGCAAAAAGTATAACTTCTCTTCGACCCAATCTTTGACGATGTTAGCTCCATTAACACCTGTATCGCCCACTGTCATTGTGAAAATGCCTGCTTCCGTGGGTTCTTGTGATAACGTTACAGTGGACACCACTCAGACGTCAGGTAATGGTGGGCGAGCCTGGGCAAAGGCTGTGTGGACTGTCTCTGCGCTGTCAGGGAATGGTGATGTTGCTAGTATATTACGAGTATTAAATCGTTTTAATCGAGATGTTATTCGAGTATACGTCATTCCTCGTGCTTTATTTGGATCGGGAACTTATTCCATCTCTCTGTCATTAACAAACTTCCTTCAAGTGACATCCACAGCCAGCAATGTCATCAATGCTCTGAGTAATCCTAACATTCCTAAAGTGAACATCCTCGGAGGTGCTGCTGTCACTACCTATGCTAACAAGGCGCTCACAGTATATTCGTCTGTCTCCTTCTCGTCCTGTGTTGATACCTCCAACACGAAGATGCAGTATACTTGGCAATTACGTCAAGGTGGTGCACTGACCAATGTCGCCCAGACGAGTAGAGATCCTTCGATGTACCAGCTCAGCGCCTATTCCCTCACAGCAGGTGTAGTCTATACACTCTCTCTTAACGCGAGCGCTATTGTAGGAGGCCGGTTAGGAGGCTATGCTAGTGCAGTTCAAACGATCACAGTAGCATCAGGAATTGTCAAGGCAGTGATTAGTGGTGGTAACAGTCGTCAGGTTCCCATGAATCAAAATATTACGCTTGATGGATCAACATCTTACGATGAGAATACTCTGGTTAATACTGGTTTAGCCTTTCGTTGGTCATGTAAAATTTCTTCTTTTAAGAATTTTGGTCAATCATGTGATAACGTCATTATTCAACGATTAATCACAGCTCAGAGAACTGGTATTATAGGCGCTGCACTCACCTTTAATGTCACTTATAGTATCGCATTAACAGTTCTCGCATCAGATGGTCGCACTTCCTCAGCCACGGTAATCGTCACTCCATTGGCGATTGGTAGTGCATCGACATCGATCGTGACGCAAGCAGTGAAATTCAATATTAATCAAAATTTTACGCTAGAGGCTTCCATCTTATCTCAATTTGGCGTTACAGTTGCCTGGCAGGCTTTAGTCAATGGTCAAACCACGTCATTTACCTCTTTTTCTCCAACAACTGCTACTTTAGATGCCATCTACGTCAGAAATTCAATGATTTTCCCTTTAATTATTGGAGCAAATTCTTTCACAGCAGGAACGTCAGTGACATTTCAACTCACTGCTACTACCGCTTCCACCTCCTCGTCAGTGTTGAGAGGAAGTCCTGCCACCTCCTCAGCAGTCCTTACTGCTAACGGACCACCAGTAAATGGTGAGATTTCAATCGCACCGAAGTCTGGTTTCAGTCTGACAACGTCATTCCTATTACAATCATTGAATTGGGTCGACGATCCCAACGATTATCCTCTCTACACCTCCTTCTCCTACTCGCGAGGGAGTGGTCCTTCCCTGACAGTGCAATCAAAGAGTCAGCTGACTTCAGTGACTTCTACTTTCCCTGCTGGTTTAGAGAGCTTTAACTACGTCATCACAGTGTCTCTGACGATTGCTGATTCTTACAACGCTGAAGCAACTGTTTCTGACGTCATCGTAGTGAAGGTTGATACAAACATCAACGTCACCAATTACTTGACATCAAATCTTCAAGCCGCTTTCGCATCATCGAATGCTCAGACAGCTCTCCTGACGGTCAATAACGCTGCTTCGACAATTAACACCGTCAACTGCTCTCGAGTCAACGCCACGTACTGTGGGTCTCTCAATCGCGCGAATTGTGCGGGTACAGCGAATACATGTGGTTCTTGTCTCGCTGGGTTTAGTGGTCGCACTGGTGATGCGAATACTCTCTGCTTTAATCTGACAGCAACAAGTAGTGATGGAAGGAGATTAAGTAGTGGCGGGGGTGAAGAGGGAAGTGTATGTAGTGGACCTAACGACTGTTTATATGGCAATTGCACTGCAGGAACATGTCGCACTCCTTTGCTAACCTGTCCATCTATTAGTGATGACATATGTTCAGGAAATGGGTTTTGTGCTTATACGAACCCGTCAGGTCTCCTGTATTCCTCTCCCTGTCTCATATCTGACGTCTTTTGTTCTGCTCAATGTGTTTGTTTCGATGGATATGGTGGCTCCGACTGCTCTCTAGACCCAAAGAAAGTGAAAGATCGTGATCAAAATAGAGCTATTTTATGTGCTTCGATTATTAAAGTAGCCAATCTCTCCAATCCATCCGCTAAACTCATTGATAGTTTAGTGACGTCATTATATGAATCTTATTCTCCTGATGAAGTGACAACAGAGGCAACACAATCATTATGTTATGATGCTTTAGATGTTTTAACTTATTTAATTAGTGAAAAATTTCTTATTGGAACTGCTCCTAGTACTACCACCTATCTCATTGGACTGACGTCGAAGTTTGTCGCTGGCACGAATACCAGTGTGACTAATTCACGTCAGAACATAGGAGACACCATTACTAACATTACTGACGGTGTTTTATCAACACTTCAAAATGGACAAGCGCCATTATCGATTTCCACCGATAACGTGAGAATCACAGTGAGGAAGGATCTGTTATCAACACTTACCGACAGTATCCTCTCACCGCCACCGTCAGCCACCGAATCAGCTTTTGGTTATGCAGTATCATCATTCTATATCGAAGGAAATGCATCAGCATATGCCTGTCAATCGGGTAATGGTTATTCGCATTCATCAATCATTGCATTTGGTAAGAATCCTTATTATAACTCATCCCAAGTACAATCCCCTCTCCTAAGATTCTCCGGAAACTTTAAACGACCAAAAGTATCTGCGTCAGTATTACAAAAGACAAAATATTATATAACATTACAATTTATTACACAACAAAGTTTTAATCGTACTTTAATTAATTCTATATTAAATAATCCATCCATTGATCGTAGTTTATTAAGTAATGTCACCTTTCCTAAGTGCTCGCTTTATAATGGACAGGAGTATGTTAGTTGTGGTAATTGTGATGTTTATACCTATACAAATTATAATGTGACATTTAAATGTACGGATATTAGTCAACTATGTCAGAGCACCTCCTCGTCTACCACGTCCAGTAGTGCGATGGCATGGGAGAATTACGTCAATGGGTTATATGAGGACACTGCTAATGATGAAACTGGTATCCTTCGACGATCTTTAGCAAGTGATGATGATCTCTTCTCAGGTAAGTGGCGCTAGTTGATATTTCTCTCACTCTCTCTAACTGTCCATATAACAGACGATAGCACACAAGTTGGCAGTGTGTTGAGCGTTCAGCAATACGGTGCTCTCATTCAAGCAATAGGAATAAGCTTCGTGAATACCCTGTCAGCAAATCCTTTCAATGTTGATGTGAATCAAGCAAAGCCTGTCATCGCCTTCCTTGGTGCGGTCTTCTCTATCTTTATACTTGGACTCGTTGGCTTCTCTACCTGGGATTCCTTCGATCGTAATCAACTTATCTATGCGAACTACTGGCCACCGCGTCAGAATGAAGTCATGAAGAAGCTTAAGTATAAGTTAATTAAGAAGAAGAAGGTGGATTACGATGCTGTTATGTATAATATGAGATTGAGTGGCAGAGGTTATAGCGAGAGTAGCTCTACCAATCTGATGGGAGGAAGTAGTACAGGAGGGAGAGAGATTGAGGATATTATTGTCAAAGATGAAGAGAAGTACCTCATGCAAATGAATAAAGCCATGAAACGATCACCATCTCTTCGAGCGAGTATGAAAGCTGCTGGCGTCATTCCGAATGCGACAACTTCTTTACGATCAACCTTGAACAAAGAGACGAGTGTTAACAGTGTT
Organism: Poterioochromonas sp. DS; assembly: GCA_015145745.1. NCBI lineage: Eukaryota > Synurophyceae > Ochromonadales > Ochromonadaceae > Poterioochromonas > Poterioochromonas sp. DS. The sequence continues at coordinate 33,679 of VKHI01000271.1, forward strand.
AATAGTACTCTGACGAATAACAGTACTACCAACACTACTGTGAGTAAGAAGAAGAGAGGAACTCCAAAGAGAGGGAAGAGTAAGAGAAATAAGAGTAAAAGAATCACTAAAGAAGGAGAAGAGAAAGACAACCAAGACCTAACAGAAGACGAACGACTTCAACAACCACCAGTCATCGAGGAAGAACAAGGAGAGGATGAAGAGGAAGATGACGATAGCAATAACAATAACTCTAACAGCAATACGAATGATTATGCTAGTTTAAAGAAGAGAGAGAAACAACGTGATAAAGAACGGCAGAAGGAGAAAGAACGTCAGAAGAAGTTATTACATCAACGTCGTAAGAATCTTGTCTTCTCAGCTAATATGTCAGATTTCTTTGATCTTGTTTTACCTGAAATCTTCGAAGGATCAACTTTATTAATGCTTTTCCGAGCGATTGCTATACGTCATGATTATCTGACGGTCTTCTTTCGTGCATCAGCAGAGAATAATCGTTTTATTCGTTGGGTTGACTTGTTTAACGGTGTGCTGTCGTCAGTCTTCATCTCTACTCTCTTCTTTGGTGTGTTTTATTCGAATTCTGGTACTTGTGAGACATACGTCAGTCAAGCAACCTGTGAGGTTGATTTAAATGCTGTAACAGGTTTATATCAATGTCAATGGAAGCCTGACGATCCTACGATCACCAACAGTGGTGGAGATTGTGTATTACGTCAACCACCTTCTAATATCTCCTTTACAATCATTCTAGCTTTGACGTGTACAATGATTTGCCTTCCTTTGCAGTTGTTTGTGTCATTCGTATTAGATGAGTTCTGTCGTAAGCGACCTATCTTAGAACAGATTGGAATGACAACATCCTATTGGTTTGGGCATGGCATTGGGGCATTGGCCATCGACTTCCAAGATACACGTATCTCACAACTTCAACGAAACTTCGAAGATGCTGAGAAGTATTATCATTCCAATCCTAACGCTGTTGTCGGTAGACAAGGAATACACATGCTACGTCATATCAAGTCTGTGTCAGGGAATACGACGACCACGAATAACAATATGTCAATGATCACGACAGAGTCGCCTACTGCCTCGTCAAGTAGTGGAGGTAGTGGTGGAGTCACGTCAGTCTTAAGTGATCGTTATGCAGAGATTATGGCATTAGAGAAAACATTAACCGTTGAAGAAGAATTGGAGAAAATTTGTCTTTCTGTCCAGAAACATTACTTTCGTAATAGTTACGTCACATCTAGTCTAACCAAGAATCAATTAGATGCATGGACGGAAGCTTATAATGCTCGAACGAAGGCAATTATTAAATATTTTGGTATTTCACCTGATGGAACCTTCCGTCCATTACCATTATATGATTATCTATTATATTATAATCCAAGACAAAAATTAGAATCAAAATTACATAAATCACGTCGTAAAAGTGAAGAATTAACAACAGAATTAGAAGAATTATCACCAATTTCAACACAATTAAAAGAAGTTGTCATGTTACATTCTTTTATCTTAGAACAATTTACACCTTTTAAACGATGGATATTAAAACAACAATTATTATGTTTCCAAGGTTTTATACCAGATAAAATTGATGCAATCCCATGGTTATTATCATGGTTGTTCATTTATGCACTTTATGCTTTTTATTTTTATTGGATCCTCTCTTGGGGTGTGCAAAATGGGGATTTACTCTATAAAAGTTGGGGTCTAAACTTCGCTATTGATTGTATTCAAGATATATTCTTTGTACAAGTTGTGAAAGTAACTTTATTATATGCTATCGCAATATTAGCTATTCGACCACAATTAATTGAAATCCGATATCATTTACATGCAATTGGTTTATCTTTCTTACAAGGTTTTATACCATTAAGAAAATATATGACATCATCTTATCATCAAGATTATTTCTCTGTTATTCAACATTTATCACCATCATGTCGTGTTGCATGGGAAAGTAAATATGATAATTTAGTGATGTCAAAGATATTACGTCAAATTGATGATTATGATATGCTCTCGTTAAGAAAGAATTACGATTATCGCATGGCGGTAATATCGGTAATTGTTGTTATCCTACCGGTAATGATTTACTTCTTTGGTGCATTAGCTGGTGAAGTAACCATCGAAGTACTATTACCAGTGATGTCATCAGGGTTTATTGTTGCTAATTATTATTTATTTACAATCTCGATTAATGTTTTAATTATCCCTTATATTATTGTTGGTGGTTGTTTATGGTGGTATTTATTCCTTTACCGAAAGAGTAAACAATATTATAAAAGACAAAAGATACGACAAGAAAGACGACAAAGAATTAAACAACAACAGCAAGAAGCAACTGACTCCAATAAGAAAGATGATTTCATTCGAAAGAAACCTCATCTTTTGAAAGAGTTTGGTCGAGCATGTGTTAGAGGACTTTCTTCTCTTTATCTTAATTTAGCGTTACTGCTCAATCCTTCTCTCTTATTCGATCAACGCAGAGATCAGAGGAAGAGTGAAGAGAATACTTGGTGTTTTATGAACTTCCCCAATCGTCTTCAACCTGTCATCATCACCTCTCCCTCCTCCAACACTACTGCCAAGAGGCGTGCGTCAGAGGACTGGCAGGAGTTCGGCCTCGGCCTATCAGAGGAGATGATCGCACATGACGATGCCTTCCTAGATCAACTCACCTCCTCCGCACCTGCTCCTTCCCATCACACTACTGGTAATAACACAGAGAGGGAGGAGAGCAAGGAGGCGCAGGGGAACCCTAGTCTTGGTATTATCGGCAGAGGAGGATCGATGGGTGAAGAGAGTAGTATGACGTCATCACTAGAACGAGATGATGATAGTAGTGGTAATCTCTTACACGATGATGAAGTTGACTTCATGTTATCGGCAGCACATCGCTCTCTGACGCAGAGAATAGCAATGATACCTGACGCGATCAAAGCACTGAGAACCGGCAACCCTACCCGCATCGTAAAATTCAGAGAAATCCAGAAGCATGCACCTCCTCGCCAGACAGACGAGGAAGAGGTAGTGCCGGAGAATGATGATGTCAGCAGATTCATCGATGAACACATCTCTCAACGACATTATCAAGCAATGATGACGTCAGTGTCCAATAAGAAGCAACGTCAGCAATATCTCACCAACCTCTTAAATAAGCAATTGTTTAATGCGAGTCGCTCTGTGAAGGGAGTGACGTCAGATGGTCACTATGAGTATAACTATGATGACGCATGGAAGAAACAACGACAAAGAGACTCTCTCCTCCCGCCACGTCGTCAGGACATTGTCACCACTTCCTCCGCAGCTCCTGTCACTTCCTCAGAGGTGGTGTCAGCGTCGCCACGTCAGCCTTTCATTCCTTCAAAGTTCTTCGCGGATGATCGTCGAGTAACGTCAGAGGCAGTGATCTATCAGCAACGTCATGACGTGTTGTATGACATCCCTAATGCCATCCTGCACATGGTCTTGCTCTACCTGCACCTCCTCCTCCCTCACCGCACTGACAAGGAACTCCTTGCCACGTCACTGATGCTGCGTGGGAATAAGTTCCCTATCCTCTTAAGAGACATCGACCACCTCCTCGTGGCGATCTGGGAGGTGTATTATCCCTTCGATGAACGATTAGATAGTGAGGAAGTGCAGGAGATCGTTGGAGAATTCCACGCATTCCTCTCAGACCATCTGAACTCTAACGAACATACGCAACCTCATCAGACGACCGAACCACTCGCTCAGGATCCTAATAACCTCACCACCGCCACTCAACCACCGGAACATACTGCTGGTTCTTCTCTCCCAGAAGATAATACCTCGTCATCACCTCCTACCACTATTATTCCATCTACTGTAGTGACGGACCCAACCACCACTCCAGCAGATTCCCTACCTAATGATGATACCACGTCATCACGTCCAACTGATATTATACCCTCTTCTGAAGTATTAGATGCAACCACCACTCCATCCGACCAGACCAATCAACCTGAAGATAGCGCCACCTCATCCCCTCCTACCACTACCACTACCTCTATTATTCCCTCTCCTATAATAATAGATTCAATCCCTGCCCCAATTACTACTACCACCACCTCTAACGACGTCACGACAATCTCCCCTGACACTGTCGTGGACTTCCCTCTCTTCCAGGCGTGGTTCGAACACCTCTTACTCACAATGACGAAGTTCTACCACGAGAGAAAGAAAGAGGTGCTAGTCCATCAGGAGGAGCAGAAACGTCAGTATCATCGCTATTCATCATATTACTATCATCGTTACCGCTATCTACGTCATCGAGAGATGATGTTAGAAGAGCAGGAACACATCCGAGGTAGAGTAGGACCTGTGCCAGTAGGGAGAAGAGGTTCGTTCACGCCATCTTCGATGTTTAATACGATCTTTGGACCACATCACTCGCTCTGTCCTCAATCACTGCCACCTCCTCCACCACCTCCTTCGACTGAGACTGACATCACACCGGGTCGCGCCTTAATGAAAGAAATCCGAAGAATACGTCAGCGTCAACAAGAAGCAAAACAAGCAATCCAATCCGGTGAAGATGATGCAGCAGCTGAGCGACGTCAGATCTTTGATGAGTTAATCACTACACCACGTCGTTACACCTCCTTGAACAAGCCTAAGGAAACACGTGAGTATGACGTGGACACTACTGCTCTGAGAAGATCTTATGATGGATACGTGGCACCTACTTCCTTGCAGTACCTCAATGAGCGTTATGCACAGATGTCAATGGACAGTGAGTCCACGCACTCCGCTGAAGACATCTTAGGTAGTGTCGTGCAGCATGCGATCCTGCAGCGTATTAATGGGAAAAGTGCTTCGAAAGAGGAAGAGAAGGTAGAGGGTGACGGAGATGTAGCAGTGAAGGAAGGAGGTGTGAGGCAATGGTTGTTGCCTGAGAGAGCGTCGTCATTGCAGTTATCACCTGAGAAGAAAGAAGATGACGTCAGTCAAGTCTTCAAGGAAAGAGGATCTTTCTTCTTCTCTGCACCTCCTCGTCAATCATCAGCGACAAATAATACAAACGTGACGTCAACAGAGGAGACAAAGCCTGCACAGCCTCGCCTCCCTCCTCCTATCCTCGTCTCACCACGTAATCCTGGCGAGACACCGAGAACCACTGGTAAGAAGTCGGTAAGATATCAAGATGAATTAGAACTATAAAACAATCAAACAACTATCAACTA
>VKHI01000272.1:11041-38850 GCA_015145745.1 Poterioochromonas sp. DS
CTCATCCGATTCAAAGACACTAGAAGACCTTCTAATACTTGCTTGATCTATGAAGAATGTCGGATTCGAAACTCAATTCTGTTACATCTAATAAAATGCAATGAAAGGAAGGCTTTTCAAGAGACTACTGCACAGTGTTATCAATAATAATAAGCTTGATTGCAGGATGCTACATCTTGAGGATAGTAGAATCCTGCAATCAAGCTTATTACAAGATTTCATACTAGTTGTTGTATTATAGAAAGGAATCAGAAGGTTCATACGGCTTGATTTTGATTTAAGAGGGGGGGCGTTGTTGGGGGCTTCGCCCCCTAACAACCCCGACTGAGGGGCTCCGCCCCTCAGAACCCCTCTCCACTCGGCTATGCCTCGTGGTCAATCCTCCAATATTCTCGTGACAAAAAATCTATTCAGCCACGTGGTGACGCCATTTCACACCCTCGTGTCGTTGCTGTCTCTCGGCTTCGCCTCGCGCCAGCATTACGCCACTCGGGCGTAAAATGGCTCTTTTCACCAGGGCTGTAAATAGCTATTTGGGGTGTTTGTTGCATAAATAAAGTGAAAGGGAATATCTGCGATACTCACGGCGAAGGCACGTCAATGGAGCAGTATTGGAGTGAAACTTTGTGATCAGGAGGTGGAAAAAGGATGAGCGAAAGTAAAGGCTGGTCTCTTTCGCGCGTCACAGAAAAGATTGAAAGAGGTTTCAGCAGCATATTGGGGCGGGTCTCTTCGATGTAAAATAAGATAAGCTCCTCTTTTTCTTTATTGCAAATAAGAAGAAAATTCAATGAGAAAGCGAGAGGGGAATGACAACAACAACAAAAGAAAACAAAAGTGAAAACAATGTTAAAGAAAGGAGTAAATAATCAAGAATAAAAGAAAAGTAAATTATTTATTTTCAATCGATATTCGAGAATAAACGATCCGCACTACACTCATCATCATAATAATTTGCATCACCAATATCGATAAATTGGCAATATTATAAAAATGCACCTATTTATTTTTCGACCAACCACAATAACAAACAAGAATAACCACAACACAAGTAATTTTGCCTATAAACTTGAAAGAAGAGATGCTCACCTAATACTGGGAACATTCCAACACAAATACATCGAAAATAGTTGATTAAGGGAAAAGAGAACCTTTATATTGTATGATAAATTAGCGAACAGTCAATAAATAAAAAGAGAAAACCCAATGGTAAATAAAACACATGCACACAAAACAAATAGAAAAGTTATTTTTAGGGGGATTTAGAGGAATGAATGACACACAGACAGACTTCGGCCACACACCAAGAGGGATTGAATTTTTCAGTGAATGTATTTAAAGTTTATTGCAGTTAATTAAGCAACGGGTACAATAACACTTCTTTTAATATTCGTACCACCAGTAGCAACAGTCGCGACAGTATCAATAATTGAATGAACAATATTTGCTTTAATTTTATTATTTTTACCGTTCACCATTGACCCTCTTCTTCTTTGTGGTGGTGGGATAGCTTGTTGTTTATTAACACCATCAGCAGAAGTTGTGTTATTATTATTGTTATTATGATTAATATTTTCATCTAATTCATTCCTTGGTGAAGAAGTAAACGATGCACTCGTTGATACTTGTTCAGTAAGTTCATTAATCGATTCTTTACGATGTTGCTTCTTCATATTATTGGAAGATTCTTGTTTATTATTAGCCCCTAATGAATTAAAAATTGCATTTGTTGTATTAATAATTGCTTCTTCAATAGCAATAATTGAATTTCTGAAAAATAATGAACGACGATATGTCTTTTGATAGATAAAATTTGTTCCATAATGAATTTGTAATATCTCTGATGATGAGGTCATTTTCTTCGTATAATTACCATCATTATTCGTGATTATTTCGATTATTTTTAAGAATAATTCATCTAATACAAATAATAATTGTTCAAAGATTGGATTTGTTGTTAATATATGTGCAGCAGTTGATTTTGCCGACGCCGACGAAGATGAGGACGATAAATGACAGTTATTACGATGAAAACAAGTCACTTCTAACATCATTTTAGCAAATTTTGGTGGATTTTTCTTCACTTTATTAGGGTTAGTAACAGTTGCCGATGCAGCGGGAAGAGGAGCAGCGGTAACAGAAACAGTAGCAGTCGTGGTCGTTTCAGTGGTAGAAGGTGGAGCATTCTTCGTAGGAGGAGAAAAAGGAGCAACAAGATCATTATTGGCAGCAATCCCATCAACTTTATTATTATTGCTACTACCATTATTAAAAGAACTTTTATTATTTTCATCAATCATCATAAAATTAATCGTAATATTTTTCCAACGTAAAAATTGTAATGGTAAATAAATATTGAATAATAATATTAATAATTCAAATATATTTGATGAATTTTCACATTTCCAATTTTCTAAATTATCTGATTCCCATTTCATATTATTACTATTATTTTGTTGATCAATATTCTTTTTAAAATGTCTTATTAATTCATTAATCGTTAAATAGGATTTCACTTCACCATTTTCTTTCTCTTGTTCTTCTTTAGATAAACCAATATTATTCATTCGATTCATGATTAATAAACTCTCTTTTAAATGAATTAATAAATTAGAACTTAATGTATGGATAGTTGTTTGTATGGTATCAATGGTGGCTAACATTGATTGTTTTATTTCATTTGATTCCTCTTTACTGTTAACTATTTTCATGGATGTATTAAATTCATCTTGTTTTTGGAATAATAGTTGAAATTCAGATTGAATTTCTTTTAATATTTGTTTAGTTATCTCTTGGAAGAGGCTATTGGTGAATGTGAATCCATCAAGGCTGGTCGGGGACGTTGACAGGTAATGAGAGAGTAATTGCCCTAATTGTTTAAATAAAGATTTTTGCTCAAAACTAATGGAATCAGTTGTGTGAGAAACATGATCCATAATAAATAAAGTACCAATTTTCACCTCGGATACTGTGATAGGTACAGCAGTATAGAAGTTAATCTTCAAAGGACCGTTCAGGAGAACACTGGTAGAGAAGCGATAATCTTGACTTATATCTGGAAGAAGGATGAAATCATCTTCTGAAATGATAGTAAATGAATCAAATGCATCATTTCGAGGGAAACACTTTTCATTGATACCAACGGAGGCGATTAAATTGACTTGTTCTGAATCAATCAGAGAAACACCAGCAATCGGACACTGTAGAGAAATCAAGACTTAAGCACGAGTTGTGTAGCATCTATCAATAAAAATTTACCTTGAAGAGATGAGCTACAAGCAAAGAAAGTTCTGAAATCTTTTGATTACTTCCTTCACAGATTGGTAAGAGGTTACGAACGATATTGATTCGTTCTGTTTCATTGAGTGGGACTTGCAACTCCATCCGAGCACAAATTAAGGTTTTAAAAGAATGATTATGAATTCAAAGGTCAAGGAGGAAACGAAACTGCTGCAGTAGTCAGCTTGAAAATTGTTATTATTGTTCGCTACAATGATTGCGTTATCTTCAACGGTTCTTCTCCTACAAAATAAAACGGCTCTAACTACCGTTTTTGTCGTTTGCTTTATAGTTCGATCTCTCATCACACAGTTTTATCTCAAAAACGCGTTTTTCCCTAACCTGGAAAGCAGGAAAGGCGGAATGGTGGAAAGAAGAAAGCGTTGTAGTGTTTTAAGGTAGTGTGACAGTTAATTTACAGTAGTGTGTACAGTGGAAGCAGGTAAAATAGTGCATCTCATTTTTCAATCCATGCATAAATGAGCCATTAATCACCTTCCTTTCCTTCTCCTTTAAGATCCGTTATCCCCGCATCTTTTTCATCTCATGTTTACATTATGAATTGCTTCAATATGTTTGGCGGTTTTGAGCTTGTTTGGTGCTTGCTTCTTTTATTTATCGGCAACACAGCTGGACTCACAGCGAGATGGGTTAACGTTGAATCTATTAAGCCTTTTAGCTTGTTCAGCGTTCATGCCAATAGTGCTAATGATGTCTTTGCTGCTGCTGTTGACAACGAGAAAGGATCTTTTGTTTACTACTCTTATAACGGAGGAGAGAGCTGGGAGACATTACCTACGAAGGGTAATAACTATGCCATGGCAGTGTCTCACAGCGGTAAAACCTTATGTGCGGCGGGCACAAAGGCCTACTGTGCAAATGCAACACAAAGTTTAGAATGGGAGATTTTTGAACTCACATTCCAAGCATCTGCACATGATGTGAAAACTGTAGGTCAAGAAGGTTTTGCTATGGTTGGTGGATTTGGATTAAATGGTGAATTATTAAATGGTGTTGCATATTTAAAGAATTTTGATTATGCATGGTCATTATATGATATTGGATTAGATCGTAATGAAGGTTATTATGCATTACAAGGATCTTTTCCATCAGCAACAACATGGTATATTGTATCAGGTTCATGGCCTGTACAAACTGAAATTATTGCTAATGTATTATCAGGTAGATTAGGTATGGTACCAAATGGTAAATATTTTTTCAGTTATAAATATGAATATTTAAAATTATTTCCATCAGATGAGAAAAACCGTTATATTGGTGCAATCTCTAAAACAACTGATGGTGGTAAAACCTGGTCAAAAGTATTCGATTCTAATAATGAATTTTTCATTAATCAAATGGATTGTATTGATGGTGGTGAAATATGTTTAGCTGTTGGTGAAGGACCTGAAAAAACGGTCGTTCTGAAAACGGTTGATGGTGGTGCGTCATGGAAAACGGCATTATCATTAAATTCATCGTATTCATTACATGCTTGTGAAATGATAACATCTACAACCTATTGGGTTGGTGGTGGTATTACTGTACAAGATAATATCCAAGGTATACAAGGTAATGAAAATTTTATTGGTATTTACTTTAAAACTGATAATGCTGGTGAAAATTGGGAAATGTTTACTGGTTCTGGTTATGTATATGATTTTTCATTTGTTAATGAAAAAAATGGTTATGCTGCAACTATCTTTCATGATCATTGTGGTATGAGTAAATTAACATATAAATAACCAACAAAAGAACCAAACTACCGGTTTTTATTATGATACGCTTTACGCATTTGGGGTGGTCGTGTAAAGAATCTGATGAAAGTTCAGAAAGTTTTGAACTTCTTTCATTATTTACAAATAAATCCTTTAATGAATTTTTTAACTTACGAAAAAAAGAGGTAAAAGTAATTAATAATTACAAGATAAGCTATTCAATTTGATTTTATTTTTGATTTATATTTTTTTCTTTTCGTAGTACTGTACATGAATGATTATATGCGATCGCTATTTTTGTTTTGTGGGTTTGTGGTTGTGCGTTGTTGTTGTGGTGCTGGTAGTGGTTCATAATTTAGTTGTCAAATAGTGAAATTCTTGATTTTTCTTATCCTGAAATTTTGCGTGTCGTCAGATTCGAACAAATCAACACAATCAAGTAGAACATCCCTTCCATTCATGTTCCTTCCTTCCTGCCTTTTTTGTAATTTTTGTCATTTCATTTTTGTATGATTAGTGTGGCTTTTCCCCTTTGGAGGTTGTATTTAAATGAATGCATTACCATTATTGCAAGTAAGAAGAAAAGTCAAAAAAAGAAAGGTTCCAAAAACAACAATATCAAAGCTCTTACGATAAATCTTTTAGTATAACAAAAAATGTGGTTAAGTGGATGGTTTACTGGCTGTAGGATGCTCTTTTTTCACCCCCTTTCTTCTATTATATGTCATTTAAAAAGAGAGAAAAAGAACGCAAACCTTACTGAATTTGCAATTAGTTAGCGAATAGGATAGATATCATTTGTATATATAGTATTATATGATTAGAATGGATGGACAAAAAGTGTCCAAAAATTCTTTTCACACACAATTTTTTCTTTCACTCCTTCCCCGCATCCTACTACATAATATGATTTCTTCTTTTACAAACCACAAAAATGTTTCTACATAGCTCATTATGCATTCTCATTCTCTTTTTCTTCCTCTTCTTCTCTTTTTCGATTCTCTCTCGTTATTTTTCGTCTTTCTCTTTCTTTTCTTTTTGTGTCGTTGTTGAGGCGGCTCACCCATTCTTTCTATTTCTATATTCCTATTTCCCGCTTCTTCTTTTATTTACTCTTCGAATTCTAGTGATAATAATTTCCAATATTTTCTGTTCGATATCCATTGCGTATAGCTTAATGAAAATTAAATAAACTTAAACACCTTTTGACACATAAATCGGTCTGATAAACGATCGTTTCGAAAAAAACGATCCTAACGATGTCTCCACAGTTAGGAAATACAGCTGAAGAAGGTAGTGTACAGTTTCCTGAGGCACACTACTAAGGTAGAAGATTGTTTGGTTTGAATTTGGTTAGAAGAAGAAAGATCATAACATCAAAAGACATGAAATCAATCTTAATCTTAAGTCTATTGATTCTATTTTTGCAGATCTTACAAGGATACAATGTCACAGAAAGCTGGGAGGACTTGAAAACTCTCTCTCCGCTGAGCTTGTTTAGCGTTCATGCCAAAAGTGCTAATGATGTCTTTGCTGCTATTGTTGACAAAGAGAAAGGGTCTTTCATTTCCTATTCATATAATGGAGGAGAGAGCTGGGAGACATTGCAAACGAAAGGTAACAATTATGCCATGGCAATGTCTCCGAGTGGAAAGACTCTATGTGCTGTTGGAACAAAATCCTACTGTGCCAATGCGACCAATTCAGAATGGGAAATTTATGAATTAGACTTTCATTCTCAAACACGTGATGTGCAAGTAGTGAATGATGAAGGCTTTGCTATGGTTGGTTCATTCACTGATATAAACGGAGCAGTCGTCAATGGTGTTGCCTACTTGAAAGACTTTCAACATCATTGGTCTCTCATGGATATTCAACTGGATCGATCAAAAGGATACTTTGCAATGAGAGGATCCTTTCCATCAGCTTCTACATGGTTTGTAACATCAGGATCATGGCCAATAGATTCTCCTTTAACTGCCAATACTCTTTCCGGTAAATTAAGTATGATAGCTAGTGGTGGTAATTCATTTTTTAATTATAAATATGAATTTCATACATTATCTATTACACCTAATCATCGTTATGTTGGTGCGATTTCTAAGACAACTGATGGTGGTAAAAATTGGGAAAAAGTATTTGATTCAAATAATGAATTTTATTTTAATCAAATGGATTGTATTATTGGTGGTGAAATCTGTATAGCGATTGGTGAGGGACCAGAGAAAACTGTTGTCTTAAAGACTATTGATGGTGGTCTAAGTTGGGATATTATTTTTACACTTAATCCGAGTTATTCATTACATGCTTGTGCTATTCTTTCACCCACGACGTTTTATGTTGGTGGAGGGATGGTAATCAGTGATATTCATGGACAACATAATATCACTGGAATGTATTTTAAGACTGTAGATGGTGGAGAGGATTGGTCTATGACGACTGGTGCTGGGTATGTATATGATTTCTCTTTTGTGAATGAGAATGTCGGTTATGCTGCAACGATCTTTAATGATTATTGCAGAATTAGTAAATTAACAAAGGAATTAAAAGAAATTTAATTTGAGATTAGCCACCATAGGAAGGATTCGAGTTAGGATCCCGACAAGCCATTTCACAGGATTATTTTTTCTCTTCGGATGAAAGAATATGCCACAACCCCTTTTCTTTCTTTCATTCTTGTTTTTCTTTTTTGATTATTTATCCATTTGGAATTCGTGATTAAAAACCTTTCGTAGATTGACTCTGTTCGACTTTCACTTCTCATAATGTTTTCTTAGTAATATTCCCCCCTTTTTCTTTTGGTTTTGCGAGTATATATTTATGTGTTTGACTCGGAAGTGTGTTATGACCATTCGCTTCCAGTACCTTCCCCGCGGTATCCGATTCAACTAACTCTTTATTCAATTTTCCTCAACAATTTTTGATTTGAAAACTTGTTCTTGTGCTTTGCATTTTCTTTCTTTCTCATTGGCAAGCATTGTGTTAATGTCGTTTCATGTACTTCATTAGATATTAGGGCACTGTGTTCTCTCACTCACTCTTTGGCTCTTGCCTTCTCATATTTCTTAGTTTTGTATTTTTGTTGATTTGATTTGGAAGGGAAAAATTTTTTTAGTGAGGCTTATATTTAGTACAGTAGGAAATAATAATGTCATGGGATGACGATGAAACAAATAGTATTTATATAAACAGTGGGATGAAATAATCTAAAAAAAAATTATGATGGATCAAATGGAAGAAATTTTCTACAGCAACTACTTCCACAATAACAGATCTTTCTTTGACTATTGATTGTATTAGAATTGAAATCATCAATGCCTCCACCGTAATCAAATGTAATCTGAATGAATGAATGAACGGATTGATAGAATGCAACGTGACCGAGAAAGACTTACTTCTTCCAAAGGATAGATGATTCTAAGAGTACGAAATACAGGAATTCCAAGAACTGATTGAGACTAATTATAGGAGGAAATTAAGGGAAAAGGAAAATAAGATTTGAAGGATGAATTACATTAGATCGTTCCATGATAACTTCAGTATTAGGATCACAAGAATGATTGATAAATCTAATCAAAGACGAAAAAACAAATGAAAATAATGAAAGAACTATTAATATATCAATGTAGAATTACCTTGATAAATTACCACAATTGGTTGCATCAATATTCGTCCGTAAAATGAAAGAGGAGCAAGGATCATGTTCTCTTATAGAAAGAATATAATTCATATTCTATATCATTGAATAAGTGAAGAAGAAGAAGAAGAAGAAAAAAAGAGAAAATTCATCAAAAGAAGTACTGTACCTTTGCATCATATTCGTATTGATAACGTCTTTTCATTTCTTTTGTTGAAATGAGCTCTCCAGCATAGAAGAGAATTTTAGTACCCTTTGGAATGGTTTGTAAAGATTTTAAACCCCAACATTTTTGGTCGTTGATATATTCAAGACAGAAACGAGGAATAAAGGGTTCAACACGATTGGTTGTTAGTCGTGTTAATGTGTTATTAGTTCTCTCAGTTAGAAAGACGGAGCTTTCGAAGATAAAGGACCTCCAGAGATTCAAATAGATACCACTAATCACCTGTTTTAATTGGATAATAGAAAGATTTCTTCTCTTGGACTCTTCAAATTTCTCCTGCGAATATTGAAGCGAGAATGAGAATCTTTCCACCTTAATTACTTCATCGAATACAGCAGAAATAGCAACTCTGGAAAGATCCAAGAACCTACAGGTAATATAAAGATTTTTTTCCAACAAATATTGAGAGAATGTTGTATAATTCAGTAGAAAATGGAAAAACTGAAGAGAATTCATTTATTCATGAACAAATTAAATTAATCATCTTTAATTATTACGCGACTCTCGTATAATTGTAGAATCGTCGCCTTTCCCGGATTTGGCATTTGGAATGAACTTTCTGGTCGTGATTCTCTTTGGTCTTTGTAGACTTGGATTTGGAGAACACAACTCACTTTTTTCGAATGAATATAGCCAATATCAGAAGTATCTGAGCTTCTCGCAGTTCCAGACAAGTGAGTTTTACTCTGCTGCAAGTAAATGTGAGAATGGGAACCGAGATAAGTTCTTTTGGCAATGTGCTCCAATGGTTTCAGTTCAGACAAGTACGTTTAATGGAAAGCCTAATTTATTTCCACATTGGAATCGAAGTAGTTCCGCACCCAGTTGTCAGTATCGTATTACACAGTTGAAAACCTCCCACCTTCATCATCCTCACCACTCACATCGCACACCACGAAACCCATCTTTGGATTCCTCAGATGTGAAATCTTCGTTTTTACACTCTCAAAAGCTCCTTCATCCAATATCACTCAAGATAACCCAAGATTCCTGCAATGATACCTTCACTCTCGCTAAGGGAGGTTCTTCCTTCTACATACTCGCTGAAGGATACTTTCAGCTTGTCTGTTCTATTATTGATTTATTTGATAATTCTTATGAAGTTCATTGTCCCCATATACCTCAACATCTCATAAATGATCAGAAAACCCTCCAAACAATAGATCATATGAATGGATGTATGTATATCACAATGATACTAGATTTTGAACATTATGATGCATATTCAGAATATGGTGCAATGATCAAACCAAATTATCGTGGATTAAATTATTATCTACTGAATCGGGAAAAGTTCTGTTTTACTCCTTCTTCTCATGATAAAGCACATCATATCACCACTTCCTCCACTACTATACCAATAGATAACAATTTCAGCAAACAAGAAGAAAGGTATAAATATATCTTTCATCGTTTTCATGCACCACCAGTGGAAAGGGAGTTATCAAGAGGTGCATGGAGACTAAAACAGCTTCCAAACTCGGTTGAAGACCTCCTAACACTCGCAAGCGATCCACACAACTACGACTGGATATGGGATATCTCCTCTACATCAGATCTCCATCGATCAAACTACTCCGGTAGTCCAGATAATAAGATCTATGAGAGTCCAAGCCTAGAATATTGTTATCTTCCAAAGTATAATTATACTGATGAAGAAAAAAGAATAAATTTACGATTTATTGGTGAAAGTCATATGAGACATTATTATGATACATTGGTTTCAAAGATTGATCCAGTCTTTATTAATACATTAAAACCAAAACATTCGATAACCTATTATAAAAATTATAAATTTGATCAACGTGTCTTTGCTATACAATTAGCGAATACATTAGATCTATTCGCTGATCAATATCGATTTAGTACATGTCCTAATGAAGATCCAATGATGACAATGATACTTCAAACTGGTACATGGGATGCAACATGGCCACCTCAACAGTTTATGGAAAATCCTCAATCAGGGAAGTTGTTATTCGATAAATTAGGTGTCCTTACGCCAACGAAGCATAATTGCTGGAAGAATGTTAAATCTCTTTTATTAGATGTAATGATTGCACCACGATGTCGACAAAGAGATCGTCATGAAACAATAGAAAATATATTAAAATGTGAAGATAGTGAATCCGAAAGAAATCATTATATGATTGAATTATTTAATTATTATCTGGATCAAGGTATTAGTAAACTACAGAAAGATGATTATAATCCTCATCTTCTTTATTATCGTACACGACAAGTGTTTTTACCACGTCTTTTAGTATTAAAATATGTTTGTGTCAATCATTTAATATGTAGTAAGGTAACTGATGCAAGTTATGAAGGATTAATTGCAGCAGAAGGAATTCAGAGAGAATTGTGTTCTATTTTACAACATCAAAGGATGGAGTGAGAGCATGCAAGAGGATTTAAATGCTCCTTTGGAAAGTACTTTGAAGCAGAGTACTTTAATATGTACATACTCTAGATGATGCAAAAGAACTAAGATCAAAGTTTCAATTCCAGGTCTCTTTGGTAACGCTTGTTTGGTATTTTGCAGAAAACTCAGAAAACTGAGGGAAAAAACTGAGAAAAATCTCAGATAACTTAAGGAAAATTATTCGACACGAATTTCTTAACGGTTTCCGTTTACGTAGATCCTCTCTCGTTGGGTGAGAGAGTGAGGAACGTTCTTCGTTTGGTCAGGTCCGTTGAATGATTGCAAGAAGAAACCTTCATACCTTTTATCCTTTCTGTTGTTTATTAAATTTCACTGAAATTCATGAGACAACTTTTATTTTTCATCTTTTCCTTAGGTGTGATTTCGGCATCCATAACGAATTCATCATGGTCTTTGTGGACTCCGTTGACAGAGAAGAGGTTAACCATACTCACGGTTCATGCACAGTCGAGGAGTGAAGTTTTTGCTGCAGCTGTTGATAAAACTAAAGGTTCTGTTTTATTACATTCGAAAGATAAGGGAGAAACGTGGAATGAAATCTCGACGACGGGAAATAATTTAGATATTGCTGTAACAAATGATAAATCCTTACTCTGTGGCGTTGGAACGAAGATATACTGTATCCATCTCCCGTTAAAAGCAAACACCTCCGAGGAGATAATTTATAGTGAAGTTGCATTAAGAGGTTCATCCGCTCGACAGACATGGTTTAGCATTAGTTGGCCTCTTTCACTCTCCGATAGAAGAGGAATTAATCAATGGTGTTGCCTATAATTCAGAAGTAAGCACGGGAATAGGCTCATGGCATTATTCGAATATTGGATTAAGCCCAAAACAAGGTTATTTTGCTAGTGGTGGTTCATTCCCCACTCCTGAAATCTGGTACGTCACATCAGGATCTTGGCCAGTACAAGATCCATATGTTGGATCAATGCTATCAGGTCGTCTTAATATTGTAAATGGTAAAATGATACATGATATTAATAATTATTATTATGAATTCTTATCTTTAAATTTATTAAATCCTCGTTCTTATATTGGTGCCATATCAAAGACACGAGATGGTGGTAAAACATGGATAAAAATATTTGATTCAGATTTTAAATATTATTTTAATCAAATACATTGTTATGATTATGATAATTGTATTGTTGTTGGTGAAGGAAGTTTCTCCTGTAATTATGTTAACAAATAATGGTGGTGAGACGTGGGAAACTGTGCTGAAATTAGATTCTTCTTATTCCCTGCATACATGTAAGATGATCTCTAACACCGAATATTGGGTAGCAGGAGGAATGAAGGTTCATAATCATGATGATCAAAATAATGTAAAAGAGGTTTATATGGGCATCTACTATCATAGTTTAGATGCAGGAAAGACATGGAGCATGAATACGCTGGAAGGATATGTCTATGATTTAAGTTTTAGTGAAGATGGCAAGATAGGATATGGTGCAGTTCTTCATGAAGACCATTGCCAACTCACAAGATTAGATTAATACATTAATTTCGTTCCTCCTCTTAATTTTTGTGTTTCTTCAATAGGAAGAAACTTTTGTCAGTGTAGCATAGTCATCTGTTAATAACGCTTTGTTTGTAGTTGCCTTCACTATTGAAAGTAAGGTTTTTTTCTTTGGTTTTCCCCCTACTTCCTTCTTTAGTTTTTCTTAGTTTAATGTTCTTTGTGTTATATGACTGTCTTTGCTCTTTCAAACTTGTGCTTAACTTGTTTTGAAGACGATTCCTTTACAAAGGAAAGAAAGAACTATATCGATTTCGTATTAAGTTACATTTCATGATTTCAAAGAAAAGAAAAAAAGGAGCTCATAACGTTAGGATATATTTATCAAATAAATTCGTAGTTTTATCATTTTCTTCATAATTCAATAAATTAAAAAAAAAATAAGTGCAAATTACAATACTAACATTCTTGAAGTGAAAAGATCGAGTAATAATGTAATAATGTAATAATGTAATAATGTAATAATGGCTCTCAGACAAATAAACGCTTTTATGCAAGGGATTACAAAAAGCGCCTTTTCGTACAGCCTATACCAGCTAGACCAGCTTCAAAAGTCAGTGAATTTTGTGAATAGTTAAGAAATCCATAGACGAGATCACTGGAATGTTCTTGTTCGCTTTATTGATGGTTATTGTGTTCGCGAAGGTTGATGCCCATGGAAGATGGAAGTGTCCTGCTCCTCGTGACGATTTGGATGAGAAAGGAAAGCACATTACCTTCGATAATACTGGAAATAAGGATGCAGCCTGTGGTCCAGAGAGTGGAAAATGGGGATTTGGAACTGTTACAAGATTAAAGCCAGGATGGAATACTATAACATGGGAGGAATCTTTCTCCCATGTTGGTTCCCCATTCCGCATTGCTCTTCTTGATGAGACTGAGACAGCAAGAATCCTCTTACTTGACCATATTCCTCATAATGATGAATCACATCCTATACCATACTTTGAGAAATCTTATGTTCTTTACAAAATTTCTATCAATATCCCTGATGTAAAATGTGATCAATGTAGTTTACAACTTCTTTATGTTATGACTGATAAAACTATTAATTGTGGCATTGAAACTTGCTACTACAATCCAGCAGATGCTGCATGCAAGGGATCTACTGATCCTGATGCAGATACCTGCTTTGGAGCTCCAAATAACAATGTTTGTGCGCAAGAAGGAGAATGTTTCTCGAACTGTAAGGTTTCATTTCTGCTTTTGTAACCAAAGATTAAGATCTCTCAATTAGACCATTCGTGTACAGATGTAGTGATTACTGGCTCTCGTCCAATCTCTGCCTTCGAGTTTGACCAACAACCAGCTGATTGGACCTACAAGAATCTCACTCTCTCTCATTATACCAATGAGAAGGGAAAGTGGTCCCAGTCATGGTTGACTGATACCCCGCCAGCATATACTACTGATTATAAAACTTTAACATGTTAATCGAGAGGCGGATAAATATCTGCATTTTCCCTGTAAATCGCATGACTCAGCTATCTACTCTTCGTTCATTTATTATTTCACATTCCATTTCGTGTAACATCAAATATATCAGACATATAGCGTACTTACTTTGGCGTTTATTACTCGAAGGAAATGTGCTTACTCTTGATAAAGGAAGAATTTTAGAAGTAATTAACGAAGTTTACTATTTCCTGACAAAGTCCTCGACGGTTTCAACACATCCGTAAACACATCCATCGATGGTTCAATTTACTGTGAATTTTCTTCTTACCAATAGATTGATGAACTCTTCAACTCGCGGCATCAATGATTTACGCCGTGGCGAAAAAATGACACAGAAGGTCATGGCGGGACACTGACGACCTTTTCCCTCTCTCTCAAATTTCCGATTTGAAGAAAGAAATCTTTTTTTTTTTTCATTTATGAATCAAACAAAAACAGGAGATCATTTAACCGTTAATCAGAATGAGTTCGTCAGGTAAGATTTTTTTTATTTCTCGTGATCTCTTAATTTTAATGTTCTTTTCTCTTTTTTCTTTCTCGCTTATCAGATTTAACGGTTGGGTATAAACATGTTTTCTTGCAGCGATATCTTCCTGCATTCACTGACGCGGTCTCTGCTATTACTAGTTTTGTTATTATTTGCTTAGTAATTAATGGATTAAATCTTGAAAGTGCTTCGAAGGATGAGAATACTCCATCTTCTTCCCCAAGTTTTCGTTCAGGATCTGCATTACTACTAGAAGATTACTATCCTCTAGTAACTCCAACTCTCTATTCATCCTACGAGCACATTAGAAATGGAAGATATCTATCGAATGATTCTTCCATGGAAGCTTTAATCTCTCTCCCAACCTTCAGTCCCACTTACCGTCCAACAAAACGTCCGACATTCACTCCTACCTTTCGTCCGACTATTATCCCAACTTTCACACCATCAGCAATGCCAACTTATCACCCTTCTTTCATTCCTACTGTTTTACCAACAACTTCAAAACCATCAGTTATTCCTACTTTCCTTCCAACTGTCACTCCTACAAAGGCACCAACACCACGACCTTCTGCTCATCCAACTTATTATCCTTCTTCCCAGCCAACTTCACAACCAACTGCCCAACCAATGAACCCAACAGGTAACATTCTGCTGATCTTTCTCTCTTTACTTGAATTTGTCATTCTTAGGTCAGCCAACGCGTCAACCAACTTCGCAACCTTCAAGACAACCGACATCTCGACCAAGCAAACAACCAACAGCCCAACCTTCGAGACAACCGTCGTCACAGCCAACGTCAATGCCAACAACCCCAACAGGACAGCCAACATCACAACCAACCTGTCCAAGTGGTCAACCAACACGACAACCGTCTTCTCAACCTTCTAGTCAACCAAGCAGTCACCCGTCTCACCAACCTTCGACCCAGCCATCATCATCTCCTTCCTCTCAGCCAACTTCTAATCCAACAAATCCTACCTCTCAACCAACAAGCTCTCCAACAAGTCTTGCTCCCCCACAAGCTCATTATACTCAAGATAATCAACGTTATTATGTGAATTTATGGTTATTACTTGAATTTTTCACAATGATTGTTACTCTTCGTACACGTTATTTATCAATGAATATTACTGATCCAATCGAAGAAGTTACAAATAATGAAAATATTAATTTAAATCTAACAGAAGGAATAATCTTAAAACTTTTACAAACAGTCTTTGGAATGTTGTTAGTCGTTCCAACAGCTGGTTTTATGGGTGAAAGATTGCGTAATGATTATTCAACTGTCAATCCATCACCATTTGTATCAAATCGTTTATGTTTATATGTATCATCAATATTATTTTGGATATGTATTAGTAACCTTTTTGCATGTCATTACGCTATGGACGTAAAGTTAAAAACAAAGAATTTTCCATATATTCCAATTTTTTCAGATTTAATTTTTCTTGGTTCAGTACTTTTAGCAGCTTCGTTACAAAGTTTTTTCTATATTTATTTAGTCATATTCGCATCATTTTATGATTGGATAGATCCAGAAGCATATAAGAAGATACAAGATACACGTAAAAAAGCCTGGGAAAAAATGGTTATAAAAACTTTCCTGTCATTCTTGTACCAATTAGTATAGTGATGGATGTGAATAGCAAACAAAAGAATATCTGTAAGGCAACATTACATGTTATTACTCAAATGAATGCAGGGATTTTACATGATGGTACATTAGTATCTAAAGCATTATTACCACCAATACTAATCATTATGATCGTCTCTGCTACAATTATGGCATCACGTATTGCACCACAAGATATTAATACCGTTTGTTCACCATTAGTAGGTCAAGTCGGTGCAATATTATATGTTATTAATAAGATAATACAAATTCTTGTCTCAATAATATTATATATAGTATATCTTTGGTCATGGAGTGAATTAAAACAATTATATAAATTAATTAATGTCTTTTTAGAGTTATTAGATGCTTTGGTATTACTTCACAGTCTTCGGTATATATGTGAAAAGTTCACAGAAATAATTGATAATGCTCCATCAGATGTACAAAATGATGAAGAAACTATTCAACTTAAAGAAGTTTTATTTGAAAAACAAATTGAGATTGATAGAGAGGAAGATATAATTACTGATTGTATTCATGTTATTGCGAAATTAGTTCGTAAGATTTCTTATCGTTTAGAAGGATATGACTTTAAGGAAGGTAGTGGAAGTGTTAAAGATGTTGCTGAAAAGGCAACAGAGATGATCGGAAATCCTTTACGTAGTTAAATGAAAGAATAAGAAAGACTCTACCTCTGAAAAAAGTCAAGATCTTTAGCCTATTTACGATCCAATCTCCTGCCGTTATTGTGTTCATAGCTGTTTTATTGTTTACCTTGGCTTTTCTTTTTTTCCTTTCTTTGATTTAGCTTTTTTCTTTTTCTTTTTATTATTCTTTCTTTCCCCCATGACTTCGAACTGTCGCTTCTTTCCATTTCTGTTTGTATTTGACGAAGTATCAATTCATTTTGTATTCAAGCGTTACTCCCTTCCTTATATATGAACTGTCGCTCAATTAGTATTATATTTGTATAGAATCAACTCTGTTTTGAGTACATACAAGATAAAAATTACATCGCCAAGTCTGAGTACATATATATGTGTGTATGTGTGTAGTGTTTTGCATAAATATACACGATCTTCTCTCTGTAATGCCTATTATTGAAAAGAAGGTCAGTTTAAACAATTTCATAAAGGAAATTTTTAAACAATTCCTCCTGAGATGAGATTATTGAAGAATGATTTAAGAAGACAATATCCTATCATCTTTACTAATATTTATAATACATGTGATTGTAATTTAATGTTAAAGTTTTTCCATCAATTTTGTGATGTTCATACAATATAGCTGATACCTATCCTACCCATCCTATCAATGGTAAGTTGAATTCCTATGTTTTATTTTTTTCATCTTTGTTCTTTGTATTTGTTGGTCCTTTATAGGTATTCCTAATACCCTTGCTGCTGGACTTCAAGGTGCTGAAAGTTATGGTAAATTATGGTCATTTCGTATGATGGATATATACCTGATCTTTTTGTTCAACTTCATTCTATTCAATTTAAAGTTCGTTCTGATGGAACTTGTGTTTCTCAAGCAAAGTATCTTTTTTCTGGTACAGCAATTATCTATGTGAATCCTGCTCGAATCCACATGATTCTTACGATATTAAAGACTTCTCCACATGAAAGAAATGATCATGAAATTGATCAATTACCAACGTTATTCAATTTAGAAGAAATTTTTATTTATCAAATGAATTTAAATAATGAAAAGAGTTGTGATTCTGATTCATTGTTCTTGAATAATGAACAACTATTCACTTATTATCATTCGAAACAATCATTTGAACAAGAACTAACGACCATTCAAAGCAAAGATATAATACTATCTTCTTTGAATGAAGAAATAGAATATCTATATTCACTCTTTACTGATTTAATGAATCCTTTACGTTCTTCCCCAAGAGTTCCTGATAAAACTGAAACTTTACCATTGCGATTCCCATATACATATATAGGTGATGCAATCTTCCATGTAAATGATGAATCAAAGATATTCCGTCTTGATTTACAAGGGAGTCTTGTGACTAAGTGATTTCTTGTTTGTGTTGTTTCTTTTTGTAATTCTGTCATCTAGCTCCTATCTCTTGAGTACTACTTCCATGATTCCTTCCATTCCTATTGCATTCATTCTGTTTTATTTTCATTTCTTTTTCTCTTTTTTTTCTTAGTTTATGAATAGTATCAAACTTCTCTTCTTCATGATTTTATCAAAAGAGACAATCATACACATGAAACGTCCATTCTCATAACTAAATCAATAATCAAAGACGTCTATTAAAAAAACGATCGTTCGATCTTACCGGCTTGTTAATAACAAAACTCTGTCTTCACAAAACACAAACGACAATCATTAAATCATTATTGGATTGAATTGCAGTCACCATCCCTCGTTCAAAGTTTCCTTTTCCTAGTGATAAACGCTGGAGAGACAATAATCGTTGCTTCTATTTTGTGAGTGATTGTTGAAACTCAAATCATTCCGACAAGGCATATTAATCATATTAAGTATAATGTTCTTTTTTATTTTGCTTTTAAATTTGTCGTTTATTTCATGTTCTATTGCTCAAAAGCTCTTGATGAGTCAAGTTCTGGCAGGAAATGTTAATAAAGGTTATAATGGGGAAGGATTACCTGCGACTTCCTCACTTCTGAAATCTCCTTATAATTCTTGGGGAATACTAACGGTGTCATTTATATCGCTGATCGCACTCGAATTCGAAAAGTTGTGAATGGGACTATGACTACTCTAGTAGGCACTCAGTCTGCAACACCTAATGGCGATGGGCTTCCTGGTACAAGCACAAACCTTGTGCTTGTGACTAGTGTATGGGGAGATAGTATGGGCGCTTTCCTCTACTTCTCAGATGTCTCAATTCAGAAAATTCGCAGATATTCCTTTTCAACTGGTATAGTATCGAGTGTTATTGGAACTGGTGGTACGGGTTTAGGTGCAGAAAATGCCACAGGAACAAGTAGTGCGATAAATAGTCCATATTTTATCTATGGTGATAGTATGGGCAATATCTTCTATTCTGATCAAACAAACCACAGAATTCGAAAGTATTCGATGACAACTACCCGTATTGTCACAATAGTTGGTACTGTTGGTGGACCAGGATTTAATGTTGATAATACTACAGGAACTTCTGTTATGTTGTATTCTCCCGCTGGTTTATGGGGTGATAGTGATGGTAACATCATATTTTCTGATAGATATAACTATAGAATCCGAAAATGGACGCGCTCCACGAAAATAGTAGTTACAATAGCTGGAACAGGTACATCAGGGTATAGTGGTGATTCTGGCCCGGCAACTCTTGCAACAATCAACGGGGTGCAAGGCCTTTATGTTGATCAAACTGGTATTATCTATTCTTTAGATGTTGGAGTCCAACGTGTTCGATATATAATGAATGGAATTATTAATACGGTAACTGAGGGTGGTTATGGAAGTGCAGGTGATGGAGGACCCGCAGTCATTGCCTCTCTAAACGGTAACGGTGTCTGGGCCAATACTAATGGTCAAATCTTGATTAGTGATCTCAGTAATTATAAAGTACGTTACATTTCAGGTGGAATTATTAATAGATTTGCTGGTACAGGTATTCTATCATATGGTGGTGACGGTGGACCTGCTAACCTTGCTAATATTGATTCTCCTGGAGATATATGGGGTGATAGTAACGGTAACCTTTACATTTCTGATATAAGCAACTATCGAATCCGAATGATTAATTCATCAAATATTATTACTACATTTGGTGGTATTGGGACTAACACCTGGTCTGTAACAGGAAATACCTTTTTATTAACTGGTATAAGTGGGGTTACTTCGATTTATGGTGATAGTATGGGTGGATTATATTATTCTGCAAATCATGTTGTTAGGAAAGCAACATCACCAACATCCATTGTTACATCTGTTGCTGGAGAAGGTTCAACAGCTGAAGTAGGATTTAATGTATCATCGAAAGGTGCAAGATTTAGCGGAGCAAGAGGATTATTTGTAGACACGTTGGGGAATGTTTATATTGCTGATTATGGGAAGCATTTTATACGATTATATGTCAAGAAAACACAACGAGTATTGACATTTGCCGGTAATGGGACGGTTGGTTTCTCTGGTGATGGTGGGTTTGCAACTGCCGCCAAGCTAAATTTTCCTTACGACACCTGGGGCGATACTAATGGTGTTTTATACCTCATCGACCAGAATAATAATCGAATACGGCGTGTTGATTCGAGTAATATCATCACAACCTTTGCTGGGACTGGAATACGTAGCACCAGTCTATTAAACGATGTTCCAGCGACTACTGCAAACCTTAACGTTCCTTACAGTATCTATGGTGATGCTCTTGGAAATGTTTACATCGCGGAATACAATACTGCAAGAATTAGAATGATCTATACTGATTCTGTAAGTGGTAACAGTTTAATCCGCACTTTATTAGGGACGGGGTCTTCCGCGACAGATACGGGTAAGATCCTCGCTTCTACTGATGCATTAGGTCTAATTAATGCTGTATGTGTTGATAGCCTTACACAAATCATCTATTTTGTTGAATCAACTTCAAATCTTGTTCGTCAAAGCTTTTCTGTTTCTCTTCCAACATCACAGCCGACTACAACCGTCAGCTCAACCGAGTAGACAACCAATTAGTCGTCCAACAGGGCAGCCAACTTCGCAACCTTCCGAACAACCTACTTCCCGGCCTACTAACCGACCAACATCGCGACCAATGCTCCAGTCAACTAATATTCCTACGACGTTTCCCTCAAATCAACCTTCCTCACACCCAACTTTAACCCCTTCATCAAGTCCGTCAGCCCTTCCAAGCTCTGATCCCTCAGTTTCTCCCAGTGTTCGACCGAATAGTTGTCCTACCACCCTTCCAAGTGCAAGCCCAACACTTTCACCCACGGCTGCTCCAAAGGCATATCCTACATCAGAACCAAGTATGCAACCTTCAAGTTATCCATCTTCCACACCTCAACCAACACAATCACCAACAACACATCCGACAAACATTCCAACGAGAGCTCCGTCTTATTTACCAACAGCACGTCCAACAATAGATCTTATCAGTACAAAGTCTCCGACTACATCACCAAGTCAGCTGAGGTCTTGGATCTTTACCTCGAAATTTGTCAATTATATTCTATGATGATCGAGTAATCTCATCATTTATTGATGAAAGCAATATT
Source organism: Poterioochromonas sp. DS (assembly GCA_015145745.1). Classification (NCBI taxonomy): domain Eukaryota; class Synurophyceae; order Ochromonadales; family Ochromonadaceae; genus Poterioochromonas; species Poterioochromonas sp. DS. The sequence goes on from VKHI01000272.1 coordinate 32,640, forward strand.
AAGATTGTTTTATTATTAATTTCTCCTCAGCCTTCTCTTCCTTTCAATGAATTGTTTAGAGACGTTGTCATATCTTCGTCAACGTTAAGCTCAAATTTAGGAACCAGTAGTATTATCCTTGGTGATGCTACCCTTCCTTCATCGATCACACTTCCAAGTGGGTTAATGTTCTTCGATGATGATTATGAAATTTCCAAGCTTGCTCATTCCTTCCCATATGGTGTGATCTCAGACCAAATTGGCAGATGTTTAGCTTCAGCTGGTGATGTCAATAAAGACGTAATCATTGATATCTTACTGGGTGACTTTCATTCTTCCAAGATTTATGTCTTCTTTGGGAATAGATCACCTTTAAGTCGTTGGAAGGATATGAATCAAGGTTATACTGTTTCATCTTCTACTCGAGGCGATAGCTTTGGTTGGGCTGTCGCTGGTATTAGTGATTTTAATGATGATGGTATTGATGATTGGATGAGTTGTGCGATCATCTCAAATCGCTGTTACATTATATACGGCCAGGAAATAGGGAATAAAGACATCTCTGTGCAGCAATTGACAAAAACGATCGGGTTTGCCATTACAACGAGTGGTGGAAAGGTGACAGCGTTAGGGATGGCAATAGCAGGAGGCGGCGATACGAATGGTGATGGGTTGAATGATGTTGTTATCAGTGCAATTAGTATTACCGGTGATAATATGAACATAGTTTACATTGTGTATGGAGGAGGACAGAGTTTAGCTGATCACGGAACTTTAAATCTCGATAGTATGAGACTAGGAGTTGATGGGAGGAAGATCGTTGCTCCTTCTCTATCTTTTGCAGCGATGAGTATTAGTTTAGTTGGTGATATGAATGGAGATGAAATAGCGGACTTAGTCGTTGGGAGTATCCCTTATGAGCAAGGACAGTACGTGAGTCAAGTGAGCTATATAGTCTATGGGAAGAAAAATAATAATAGTCTTGTAAACTCAAGTCAACCTCTGATCTTATCGAACTTACAAGCATCGGAAGGTATGAGGATGAACGGAGCGGGATTTATTGTAACAGACATTAGCGATGTTAATGAAGATGGATATAATGATGTAATGGTAGTGAGCTACGATAGCTGGCGAGGTCAAAAGGGAGGATATATTGTTTTGACTCCGAAGAAAGGTTTGATAACCTCTGCTCCAACAGTTCGTCCATCGTTGAAACCAAGTACTTCTGTTCAACCTTCATTGACTCCAACAATCGTTACTACTTCTCAATTGACATCTTCACGACCTTTCTTATCCAACACTTCAATGTTCCCAACAAATATCGGTTCACTCACAAGTAGTCCCTCCCATAAGCCCACAACATCAACTCCTTCTCTAGTTCCTATAGAGAATCCAAGTCTTTCGCCAACAATCCGACAAAGTAAGCTAAGGACAATTGCTCCTACATCATCTCCACTCCCTACAATAATCCCGACTTATCGCCGCACTTCGCTCCCTTCTCCTGTTCCTACTGTGAGAGCAACAAAGACCATCGCACCTTCCTATACGATGACAAGATCGCCATCTATTGCTCCAACACTTCCACTTCCTCCTTCTGTAATCGTATCCTCTCTTAGCTCAAACATTACAACAATTACAGAAGGTGGAGTATATTCGACAAGCAGTCAGTCAAAGTGTTGTTCTTCATGCGCCTTCTTGATCTCTACCTCCGATGATGTGACGATTATTCCTCAAGGTAATGATGGTTGTAAACAGGTTTACTATAAGATATTACCACTGACAACTACAGCAACGATCACATCCTTGATAGCGAGACAAGGATCATTGATAATCAAGACCTTCAATATCCAAGCTGATATAATTGATCTCACGGCATTTTCTTACATACACAACCTCACAGAAGTGAGTTATTCGAAGAGTCCAGTGACATTACTACTTTCATCGTCATTACAAAACTCTGACCTAACACAGAGAGTGTTGTTACCATCGTTATCAAGCTTTGGTAGTTTGACAGCGAGTAACTTCATCTTTACGTCGAGTAGTAGTAATGAGGAAGAACGAACCTCTTTCCAGTTATTTACAAGGAGTCTTATCACTGCATTTGCAGTCTCAGCAGTTTTCATTGTCTTAACGATACAATATGCTTTTAGAGATCGAATAACCTTAAAAACAAGAGACAGAATCTATCGGAATAGACAGTCCAATTATAATAATACTAATAGATCTTTAAGTCATGAAGTTCCATATGTTCACAAAGAAAATACTCTCAACAAGGAGATCAATGTTATTAATGATAATATTCATCATAGTCATGATTTAGTAGACCTCGATGTCGAACCTACGCATGTAATAGAAGTCAAAGGACGACGAAGTCATCGAAGTTCAAGACATGAAGGATGTATTCACAATAATGTTGGTGATGATGTTGATAGTGATTCATCGGCTTATAATAACTCGAATAGTAGTGATGATTTTGATTCTTTGAGTGATGATGACTTTGAATATATTAATAAGTTTATATTGTAATATATTAATAGTAATAACGAATAGAATATTCATAATAATTATTATATCATGCTCGTTGATTATTTTGTTTGATTGATTGATTGATGTTATTATTGTTTCTTTTTCAATTTGGAAATGTATTTTTTTTTATTGTCTAGTATAATAAAGGGGTTGTTTTGTCCTGTTACTTTTTCTTTTATGTCTTGATGACTCATTTTCTTTCTCTTTCTTTCTTCCCCCCTTGTTTTAGTTTTCTCTTTTTATTATTCTAAAGGAGGCCTTCAATAATGATGGATTCTTTCAGTGTTCTGCACTCTGAAAGAAGAAATCAATATCGCACCAATGATTGAATATGATGCGATGTTAAGAAGGAGTTCTTATTCATGAAGAAATTCATCTTTCTTTTATCATCCTCATTTCTTTTATTTCTATCATATATGTATAGGACTAACTCGTCAAAAACCAATCGAACCATTATACTAAGTACATTTTGTCTTTGCGTTTCCGACTAAACCAATAGGCACTACTACTCTACTCTGGAGTATCATTCTCTTATTGACTGATTCAAATCTGATCGCGTGTTTTAAGATAATTCATTTGAAACCTTTTATTGGGATAATTTTGACCTTATTGACTTAGATAAGTTTGACTACAATGAGAATTCGTAGCCGTACCGTTTTCAACAAAAACGATCGTCTATTTTACCGGATTGTTAATAACAACACTGTCACGGTTCATATGGATTCGATTTTTCGTGAATACCATACTCCTAATTTTCTTATCTAACCCTTGGCACTGTGCCAACGTGCCAACACGCTAACACATTGAAGCCACGAAAAATCGAATCTTCGATCCAGACTTCACGAATAGACACTAGACACAGCCCTCTCAAAATGAGCAACCGTGGTGTTGCTGTTGGATACCGAGAATGGCTACCGCTACCGCTACCGCTACCGCTACCGCTACCGCTACCGCTACCGCTACCGCTACCGCTACCGCTACCGCTACCGCTACCGCCTCGTCGCACCACTTTAATTGAGAGAAGACAAACAAGACACTTTTATGAACGAAAGAAGAGTAAAGAGACAACATTATCAAGGTTTATTGAAGTAGAAAAGAAGTTTTGGTGTGGTGTGGTGTGGTGTAGTTGTGTGTTTGAAAGGTGAGAGAGAAATGTTGAAAACTGTTCAAATCGTTCTAACCAGAAGAGAAGATGATCGTTCTAATAATCATTCTCATAATAAGAACAACAACAACAACAATAAGAACATTCGTGTAGCACATTTTATAAATGGTTATATTAAACGAGAAAGAGAGAAAAAGAAAAAGAAGAATAATAATAATAGGAAACGGAAGAGAGAAGATGAAAAGAACTTATTATCATCCTCATTGTCCTCATCAACGACTTCATTAATGTATAATCTATTATATATCCCCAGAATATTGAAGAATGATTTAAGAAGACAATATCCTATTATCTTTGCTAATGTTTATAATACATGTGATTCTAATTTAATGTTAAAGTTTTTCCATCAATTTTGTGATGTTCATACAGGTCTTGTCACTCTACGTGATACCTATTCTTTCAATGGTAAGTGCTCTCATTGCTATAAATTCCTTTCTCATTATTCTCAATCATTTGTCTTTCTTTTGTTGGTGGTCATTATAGGTCTTCCTCATACTCTGACTGCTGATATTCACGGTGCAGATAATTATGGAAGATTATGGTCATTTCGTATGACAGAGACACCTGATCTCTATTTTCAACTTCATTCCATTCAAATTAGAGTTCGATCTGATGGAACTTGTATCTGTCAAGCAAAATATTTCTTTTCTGGTACATCGATTCTATTTGTTAATCCGAATAGAATTCCAAAGATTCTAAAGTCTTGTGTCAAAACAGGTGATACAAATGGTATGTATTCATTACCAAAAGTATTTAATTTTGGTGAAATATTTATTGATCAAATACCTTTTGAAAGTCAAGAGAAAATGATGATGAAGATGAAGGAAAGTAATAGTAATGATGAAAGTAATCAAGAATATGAATTCAATGAATTCTCAGAAATGGATCAACAATTATTCCATGAATGTGTTAATGATGGTGGTGGTGACGATGACGATGATGATGATGACAACAACAATGCTGATCAATCAGCAGACTCAGATATGACCTCCTCTTTTAATGAAGAAAAAGAATATCTTTCTTCCATATTTACTGAGATGATGAATCCTACTCGTGCTTCACCAAGGATTCCAGATTTATCAGAAACTTTAGCATTACAAATTCCTTTTCAATATATAGGTGATGCAACCTTTCATGTCAATGATCAATCAAAGATCTTTCGTCTTGATCTTCAATCAAGTCTTGTACCAAAATGATCATTCTTCCCTTTGCATATAATATAATACTTCTTCTTTATTCTCTTGTTTTTTTTGTTATTTGACGATATATTCATAGACAATACTGTACTTATCTCATACAATATATCTCGAATTATCTCCTCATTGACCACACCTTTTACCTAAGAACAATAAGAGTAAGAATAAGAATAAGAGTAAAAAAGAAGAAGCAAGAACAAGAAGACCATCTAGTCTTCAAAGAAGCATTCATCAATTAAACTTGAAGTATGTTCTATTATGAATACAATGACCGACATTCATACTGTACCCTATTCATATCAACATTCATATCACCATTGTTATACTTAAAACAGTAACCTTTCCACCATTATAGTAAAACTAATATAGTAATGACAATCAAACGAATCAAGAGAAATCAATATAAAGTATTTCTACTAACTAAAATCAGAAGAAATCAAGATAAGAACCCTTCATTAATCACTTTAACCCTCCATTAATAATTCTCATTTTCTCTCCCTTCACCTAAGTATATACGATAAAATACAATAGAAATAACAAAATACTATAGTACAAAGAATAACAAGAAAAGAATAATTAATCAAGAAAGGACAAACATAAGTTCAATCCAAACAATTTCACTCCTTCACAAGACACACACACATACAAAGATCAATATGCAAGTCATTCAAGATAACGTTAACTCATAACATAAGAGTTATTCATTTCTAATAGAATGTATTTAATATAATGTGAAGTTACTAATACTTCCTATGTCATCAGTAAAAGAGTTAAAGTCACTATTATCATCACTCGAGAGGTTATAAGCCGATGAATCAAGTTCAAAATCATCGTCAATACTCTCTCCATACCATGAACTTTCATGACTTCGTTGTTCTTCTTTCTCATTTGAGATTGTTACAGAATCTCGTTCACTTACTTCGATCAGAAGGTTAGGCAAAATACCAATGCTTAGCATATCCCCTGCTCTCTCGTACTGTGGTGATAAATCATTACTAAAACGCCTTTCTTCATGAACATCTTGAACTCTTGATTTAATCGTATCTTCGTCTTTTCTTTGTTCCTTCTTATTCTTTATTCGATCTCTAAAAGCATATAATAATGTTAGAACAACTAGAAATACAGAGAATGCAAAAGCAGTGATAAGATTCTGTGTAAATAATTGAGCAGTTTTTGCTCCGTTATCACTATTACTATCACTCGACGTAAAGATGAAGTTACTCGCTGTCAAACTACCAAAGCTTGTCAACGATGGTAACAACACTCTCTGTGTTAGGTCAGAGTTTTGCAATGACGATGAAAGTAGTAATGTCACTGGACTATTCGAATAACTCACTTCTGTGAG